>MU225231.1:232952-249248 GCA_018584345.1 Thuja plicata
GCCTAGAATCTAGAGGTCTCATCTCAGTTAGCATAGGTCCCACAACCTGGAGATGATTCCCTTGTTATACTGGATTATCAAGACCAAGAGAGCTTGAGATCAGAGGCGCAAATTCAGTGTATAACATGTATCTTATGAATTGGGGAACATATCCCTTTTACATGATCCCTATTTTATATTATACACAATCAAATTTGTATCAATCTGGAATATCAATATAAGATGACTTTCACAATATGTAGTCATGTTGTTTGGGTTGAAAAATATTGGTGCAACCTATCAAAACGTGACGAATTTTATCTTTCATAACTTCATGAAAAATATTGTAGAGTATTATTTTGATGGCATCTTAGAGAATTCTATACTCCTTCATGATCACCTTAATAACCTCTATCTTGTCTTTGAAAGGCTTTTGTAGACGTCCAAAAATATTAATATTATTATTAATATTAAATTCCCTCTTACTCCTCTAACTATTTAATTCAATCAATTAAATAGTTTCATAGTTGGTATTTATCAATGATCAAATACTATTCCAATATATTTTATTTAAATATATTTGCCTCACAAAATCCCCCTTTTAATAAATTTATATTTATTAAAATACCTCCATGTTCCTAATTCTTATAAACTATGTTTTATTCAAATCTAATTTGAATTATAATCTAAACCCTAGATAGGAACCTATTAATACAACCTAGAGACCTACCCTAAGCCTACCCTATTCCTACTCTACTCCCATCACCTCATTTCCTAAGCATGTTTCCCTACATAACTGTCCTCTAATCATACTTAAAGGGTGATTCCTAACCTTTTTAAGGCTGATGGAATGCTCACCCACATGGGGAAATTCTCTCCAAAATGGGCACCCATCCCTCTTAAATTCCTCTTACAAGTTTGTCTCCCATTTGGAAATCTTGAGCCACTCAACATTTAATGCCAAATTTGGCTCAAATTTAGCCATCACTTCAAGCCTATGTGTCCCTTATGTGGCTCTTATGTGGCTGCCACATAGATGCCACCCCATCCAAGCCCTCCTCTTCTCTCCCAAAATTCTATAAATAGAGGCCTTCTCCTCTTCATTTTTCATCTCTCATTGTGCATTGTTATTATGCTAGAATTCCTTTAGATTTTCATAGTTGTTTTCATGCTCCTAGTTTCTTGTGCTAGGATCAATTTTGTAAATGAATCATATTTTATTGCATTGTCTTGCATTTCAATCATATTAGTTTAATCATTTGGAGAAGTTTGAGACTAGTTACTCCATACTAGTTCTTGAATCCTTCTCTAAACTTGCATCAATCTTAATTATTCCACTTGGGGATCCATTTCATTTTGTGTGTTTGATAGAGCACACCTACATCCATAAAAATGAGCAAATCAAACAATTTAAATAGGGTGCTTACTTGTTTTAGCTCAATCTAATATTATTTGGTGTTCTTTGTTGCTTGCTTGCTCTTCCATATGATTTTGAATTGATTATATGCGCTAACCAACTAATCTTGCATGTTTGAGCTTGCTCCCAACAGGTTTTAACCATCAATAATTCCTCATACACATTCTGGCATGCTCGGTGGGACCCACGTCCCTAAAACCATTCTAACTTCTTGTCTTTTTTCTTCCAAAATTCACCAGACTCACAGATTGGCATATGCATTTTATGTAGAGGCGTCAGTGAAAATGTTGGTTCTTTGTGAACTACTATTCAACGTCTGTGCTACATCAGCATTTGCACCCTGAACTAGCATCTCTGCCTGGCATTTCTATTTAACAATTTCCAAACATTGTTCTTTTTTTTCAAGATTCCCTATCTTTCCCACTGCTTTTGAATATTCTAGCATTCTATTTTTTAGTAGAGATCCATTTTACAAGCAGTTATAATGCCAATTTTTCATTAAGGGAATGAATCTTGATAAATTATTAAAGAATACTAGCTTTTAATTGTTTGGATAATCTTAAATGGCTAAATTTGATCAAATTAAAGACTAAGAAGGAGGAAAAAGTAACTTTATTTGTTTTTTTGTTGTGTTTTTGTGAACTTGCAGGTACAGTAGCATCTGCGGAAACACAGATTTAGGTTTTGGAATATGTGCAAATGCTAGTTCAGAAAAGTATCGATCAGCATCTGTGTTTTATGAATCGACATCTGTGTTTTATGAATTTGTGCCCTGTATCGACGTCTGTGCTCTATCAAACTTTTTTTTTATCATTTTCTAACAACTATTTTAAGTGGTTATTGTGTTTTCAACACTTGTCAAAGGCTAAAATTGAAACTACTAACCAGTTGTCTTGCAGCACCGCTTGCCAAAGACACAAATTCAAAACTACTCATGTTTGTCTTGCAAGTTGCCTCAAATAAAAAATTGACAAAATGATCATGTTTGTTATAATCTTTTTTAGGCACCTAGACTAATTATCTAGAATTTTTTATCTAATCTAAAGAAAGTGTTAGGGGATTATTCTCTCTTCCCTTTTGGAAATATCAAAAACCTAGACACACTTGCTTTGTGTTAAGCAAATAAATCTTTGGAAAAGAACAAACTTGCCTTGCGTGTTTGGGAGAAAATGACATTGGGTAGGAGAGTATGCTCTTTTCCCCTTGTGGGAAAATCAGAAATCTAGAACCCTCTCATTTCCAATCCATGTTTTTCAAATTAATCCTTTAGTTGGGCCTGTCAGTCAAGGAAAAAATCTCCTGGGAACGACCCACGTGAGAACGAGGTGTAAGCCACACCACTCTAACTCATGTTAATCAAATTTACTCTTTGGGGTTAAAGCCTCGATAATTGATTGGCATTTTTTCTTATACTCAACTCTTGTCTAACTTAAGTGTGGCCTCGCGGTCTCAATCATGTTTATGTGACCACTTTTGTCAAGACGCTCTATGGGGCTATACGCATGAATCGTGCTTGCGCGAACATAGAAGATACAATCAAATAGAGACACTTAATAAACACTCTAAGCATAGAAGCTACCTGATTCACCTCCAAACAGTGATTTATTATAGTGTGAGGGGAGGGAAGAATCTCCCCCCAAGATCCCCATCATATGTGTCCCAAGGTATTGTGTTGTGAAAGAGATCTTCGTAGCACAGCAACAATAGCTGGAAAAAGGAAAAAACACAGGCGCCCTTTTGGGGGTGACACTTCTGTGTGAGATGAAGGACTACCAAGCAATGGGTCTATAATATTTCATTCAAATCCAATTCCTTAGGAAGATTTGTGCTTGAAGTGTTTGAAGAACATTGGAAAAATCCAAAACACAAATGGAATACCCAATAAACAAAATTTGTCACTTGCTTGTATCCTTCAAGGTTGCTTTGTCCCTTGTCAAATTATTTTCAGACTCATGCATGTTATTTTCTGATTTGATCATGTTGAGATTGGTTCTTTCCATGGAACAAACCTATTGACAATTAGAAAGAAATCAAACTTGTGCCAAATCATCAAAACAACATCCTTTTGCAAATTACCGTGAGCTCCAATTTTCATAATTTGGTCTTTTATGAGATATATCCTAAAACCTCCAACTATTCATCCAAAATTAGATCTATTTGTAGGACATGACTGATTCCAAGAAGCATAAGAAGGTAAAAACTCTGTTACCACCCATGCAAAGAGAACAAAAGAATACAACCCGAGAGGCTAACAAGTACCAACACATAGTCGATTCCATCAAGCAAGAAATCCATAAACAAGAACAATTTGACAAAGTAATATACAACAACAAGGTTGCTCACTTTATGGGAAAATATTGTCTAAACATTGCTTTTGTCAAAGTTGAGCAATATGACTAGCCGGTTTATCATGACAAATGAAAGTTCCTCCTCTTCTTAATCTCACTTAGCTTGCATTTTAGGACATCCCTTAGGTTGTCATCTTTAGAAACACATCACACACTCGTCCTAGCATAATATTGCATAATCCAATCCAATCCTAGTCAACCTAGCATAACCATAATCATCATACAAGGCATCCTTAATCACATCCTTCACTTGGTATTGCATCCCCTTTTTAGTTGCTTAAAACCTACATCTTAATCAAAACCCTCATCCGTAAGTGTCCTTTACTAAGCATTTCTTAGGATAATCCCCTTTGCCTCTGCAACCTCATCACCTTAATCAAAAGGTTGGTTCGTATTGACATAGAATCTCATCTACCAAAGACCATAAGTTTTTCTTAGGTAGACAATCACATCCACTTGATCTTACACTAGGGAAAGCAACCCTTATTCCTTGCATACATCAAGTTATCCTTAATCTATAGGAGCATATTCATCATCCTAGACGCATCCTAGTCCTAGTGCCATCATCCTTAGCTTCCTAGGCACATCCTTACATCACATATTGCATCTCATATCCCCTTAGGGTAGTCATTTCATGCCACCTATCACACGAGCCACTAAGAAGAGGAAGAACATGGACCCTAATCTTGCCGCTAGTTCATCTAATCCTACAATTGACAACACTAATGCCATGATTACTTACGCGCCTCAACCCAGTGATCAAATTGAACACATCTGGGTAGATACTAATGAGACACCTACCATGATTACCATAGATATATTTTTCAATCATCCAGGACATATCCACATGGTGAACACCATGAGTGGATATAGAAAAAATCAGGTACTTTTGGACATTCAGCAACAAGGACTTCAACTCCCACCTTGGATTATACCCACACTTGTCACATGACCTATGGTACTTCTCGGGGAACATCCTCATCCCACTAGAAATGAAGTTTTTGATCCACTTTAGTGAGCCCTACAGGTGGGAACTCTTATCACACAAGTAGTTCAACCTTCCATCTCACCCTCCATCATGCACACAACACCTTCCTCCACCTCAAGAGCCCCACCTCTTGATCCAACATTAGCAGCACATGCAATACCCCCCATCACTACACAATCACCTCCTTAGTTCAAAGCTACCCCACTTTTGCAAACATTCCCAACATTTGTGGCACAATTTCCACCACCACCAATCAGCACATAGGAAACCACCATTCCACCCATCCCTACTCAACCCATTCAAAGTGAAACAACCAGTTCATAGCATCAAAGCACCCAAGTCTCCATGCCTATTCCACCTTCCTTCACCATAGGTATGCCACCTACCAACACCTATAACCAGCCCTTATATCTATAAGGGACCACCTTCCCCACTCCACTAGCAATGCAGCCGCAATGTGTGCCAGCAAATTTGCCACAAATGAAAACCAATCCAAATCCTCCCATGCAACAACCATCTACCAATCCCTTCATCATACCCCAAATACCCATCTAGCAACAACAGCAACCAATCTACCAACAGCATCAACCAATTGAACAATAGCAGCAATCAAGCAATAATAGAAACCAATCCAGCAACAACAACAACCAATCCAGCAACATCAACAACCAATCTAGCAATAGCATCAACCAATTGAACAATAGTAGAAACCTATTTAGCAACAATAATCCATCCAGCAACCATCCAAACAATAGCAACTACAGTAGAAAATTACCAACCCATTCACATCCCAAGCACAACAGCAACAAATCAATCCTGTCACAGCTGTGCAATCCACCCTCCAAGTTGCACAATAGTGGAAACCACAAATGCAAGGGGAAAATCCCTTCATGGCACAACCACTATGATAGTTTGCTAATCCTTTCATCCAACCCGTGCAGCAATAGCAAACTCTTTCCACCAACTACTTAGCCATGCCATCTTTCATTGCATCACAAACCATTCCACCTCCACAACAATTCAGTGTTCCCACTGGGGGAATTTCACTGCAAAACACCTATCCTCCACCCTATGCAGGTGCGCAATAGGCTCATCTCGCTTATCCAATGCCTTAGCAAATACAAGCATACTTTCAGCAGTTGCAACAACCTTATCAAGCAACGCCGCCTCCTCCCCTGCAATATTCCCCTTAGCCGCAACTCCCACCACAACAGTCTGTATACACTGACCAACAACCATCATATCAACTACAATAGTATCCCCCACATAAACCTTCATATTTGGCATTTGATCCATAATAGGTTCAAGGAACCCATGCAATCACACTTAATAATCCTCCCCCACAAATCATTCATGAATGGGAGGAAATGAAGAATGCTCTCAAGGAGCTAAAAGAAGGTACCGAGGCTAAAACATTCAAGTTTTAAGAGGTGTGTCCTTATCTATTTGATCAATCTATCACTGCTATACCCTTCCCCAAGCACTTTGAGACACCTAAATTTGATAAATATCGGGGGAAGGGAGATCTTGTGAGTCACATGAAATAATTCTACATGGCATATTAGGAAGTGGCCTATAGTGATAATTTCCTTATGAGACTATTTCCCAAGAGCTTAGGAGGAACTACTCTCGAGTAGTTCTACAAAATCCCCTATGGAATAGTCTCTACTTTTGCTGAATTATCTGAAAATTTTGTGGCCCAATATGCACATAATGTCAAAAATGAACTCTCACTCCTTGATCTATGCAATTCCAAACAAAAGGGAGGAGAAAGCCTGGCCGATTACCTTCAGCAGTGGAAAGGGTTTACTACAAGGTTTTCCTATCAACCCCCTGAAAAATGTCTTATCAAAATCTTCATTAACAACCTCCATCCTAAGCTCACCTATCACATGTGCATGAATTGCATACAAACTTATCAAGACATCTGAATCAAAGGCATGGATCTTGAACGAGGTCTCATAGAAGATGGTTTGATCAAGCACTACAAAGAATCCCAACTTGACAAACATAACAATGATTGATCATGGTATTGGAACAAGAACAAGAATGCAGTAACTAATGTAGCCACTGACACCAAACACATTCAGGTTGTGGTAGCTGGTCCTAATGCACCTACCCAAACTTATCAGCAAGCACCGCCAGTATACCCTCAACCTCCTCCCATGTATCAATAGCCCACTCCCACATATCACCAACCAGTGTACTATCAAAACACATGCCCTCAAGGCACAATTATCTATTCCCCTCTAGGGACATCATATCAACCCAACTACCAAGGTCCTATGAACCAGAAAAATGCTATATCAATCCTACATGGAAAATAAAGGCCTTGCACTTTGAATGTGCCACAACACACATTTACCCCTTTGGGTGAACCCATAGATGTCATCTTCCACATAATGGTCCAAGCTAACCAAGTCGTGTATCCAAAAATGTAGCCATTTGATGACTCGACACCTAACCCTGCCTGGTATAAAGATAACAAGTACTATGAATACCACCGTGTTAAGGGACACACCACCCTCAAATGAATGAAGCTAAAACATTACATATAGGATCTCATCAACCACAAAGATATTGAAGTGGACTCTCATGCCCAACCATCGCCAAATGTGGTCCTTAAAATCTATCAAAATGCATTTCCTAAATACACCTCAGGTAAAGGCCCTGGTAATCCTACTCAATCCTCTGATCAGGGGAAGGGTAAACAAGGATAAAATTCCAATATAAAAGATTATACCAATGCATATATCAACTATGATAATCTCATTGGCTACATATCCCAAGTCCAGTCCTCTGTCAATGTCATCCATGTCAAGGGTGTCGATAACCAATGCACAGTCACCACTCGTAGAGGCAAAATAACAGTTGTAGGTGTCGATCCTACTCCATCTGCTAGTACCCAATACAACATTTTGGAACACCTAGGGAATACACTGGCCCAAATTTCCATCCTGGATCTCCTCCGCACCTCACCCACCTATCAAGAGATCCTTAATAAATCTCTACAAGAATCCTATGTTCCCAGCGACATCAACCTCACTAAATTCCAGAACCTTGTTGGACATATATCTGCATCTTGTGGGGTCTCCTTTAAACCAATAGATGTACCCTCAGAAGAACTTGATCATAATCTCCCACTCTGTATTGTTGTCATGGTTAAATATTTTTCCATTAAACGAGTCATGATAGATAATGGTTCGGCCCTAAATCTGTGTACTCTAAAATTCATAAAATAGTTGGGTTGCACTGAAGCTGATATAACAAATGAGTTCATAACTATCAAAGCCTATGACAATCTGGAGTGTACTTCTGAAGGCACCACATCATTACCCATCCAAGTGGGCCCCGTTATCTAGGATACACTATGTCATGCTGTTGATCTTGACCTTCCCTTCAACATCCTCCTTGGATGCCCATGGATTCATTATATGCAAGCCATCCCCTCCACCTACCATCGGTGCATCAAATTCCCATATAATGGCACTGAGATCACCATCTGCGCAGATCCCAAGTCCTTCACATACTACAATGTGTTGGAAACCTCCTTTCCACATTCCAATCATTTTCCAAGGATTGATATTGGCACCTTTGTTGCTAGTTCATCTCAAACCCATTCAAACCTAGAAACAATCCTCTCTTCCACCCTATCCACGGTCAAGATCAACAACAAAGGTTGTGGTGAGTATAGCTTATCTGATGCCTTCATAGTTGGAGCACTTCCAATTGATCCATGCACTCAAGGCTGCCAACCTAATCTAAGAAAGATAGAACCGAAGACAACCAAGGTGCTACAATTTGGTCCTACCACTTTTATCTCAAAGGGTACTTTGAATGGCCAGGAAATGACACCAAACATCAACCAATGGCTCTATAAAGATCCACTACCCAAGGACACAAGTCACCTCAATTACTTCAAAGGTAAGTACCCCACAACACAAAAGATGGTGACAAAAAAATTGAAGTACCAAGGAGGTGGCCTTGGTTATGAAGATCAAGGTATGAAAGATCCTATTGTACCTACCCGATGAGACAAGAACCTAGGCCTTGGTATGGACTCTAACATGAATGGGGGCACCAATAAAAACATCTATGCCTCTTATCCTTCCCTGGGAGAAATTGCTAACGTCAAAGATGTCCCAGAAGAGAAAGTTGTGAGAGCCTATGACGATGTCTTTGATGATGAAACCTTCTTGGGAAATTCTGTCCCATGCTAGCTTTTCATTCTCTTCATTGACCTTACCCTCCACCATCTTGAACTCATAGACTAGGACCAACCAAGTGTCATGTACATTGACAAGTTCCAAAGTGAGGATGTGCTCCTAAGCTTTATGGGAGAAATTGAGCAAAGCAATGACTGGGGGAAAGACTCAGCATATGTCTACAAACTAGACCCAAAGGCATACTTTGGGGAAGAGGAGAACTTCAGCCACAAAAATGAAGAAGAAAATAAAAACAAAAAAGAGAAAAATTGATCCCCTAGAAAAAACCCCTCTGGGGCGCTATCTGATCATTTAAAAGTAAAAACAAAGGGTGTATCTACTGGAAAAAACCTCCCTAAGGCGCCAGAGGATGAAGACTCTCTTCTTCCTCTAATCTGCGATTACAGGCCTGAATAGTCATCGATTCTCATCAAAGAAACAAAACCTGTCAACTTGGGTACCAAATAGAATCTCACCATCACATACATAGCAGCATCTCTGACTAAAGCAGAAGAAAGTGATCTTGTCACTTTATTGAAGAAATCCATTGGTAATTTTGCATGGTCTTACTCCCACATGCTGGGATTAGATCCCAACTTGGTGGTTCACCATATTACAGTGGACCCAAACATCAAACCTATCAAACAAAATCTCAAAAAGATGCACCCTAAAGTGGCACTACTTGTCAAAGTGGAGCTAGAAAAGTTACTCCAAGCCAAGATCATCTGTGCCATTGACTACACTGACTGGATTTCTAACATGGTGCCAGTGTCTAATCCTGATAAATCAATCAGGATATGTATAGACTTTCAAGATCTCAACAAGGTATGTCCCAAGGATGATTTCCCCTTTCCAAACATAGACATGATTGTGGATCTCACAACAGGACATGAGATGTTGTCACTCATGGACAGATTTTCTGGATATAATCAGATCTGTATTGCAGAAGAAGACCAGCACAAGACAGCATTCACAACCCCCTGGGGCAAATTCTAATATAACATGATGCCTTTTGGCTTGAAGAATGCTAGGGAAACCTATCAAAGGGCCATGACTGTCATTTTTCATTATATGATTCACAAGATTCTTGAAGACTATGTAGATGATATCTTGGAAAAATCAGTAAAAAGGGAAGATCACCTAGACATTTTGGAATGCGTCTTTGATAGGATTGGACACTACTACCTCATGTTCAACCCTAAGAAGTGTGTCTTCAGGGTCACATCAGGCAAATTTCTTGGGTTCATTTTATCTAGATGAGGCATTGAAATAGATCCAAAGAAGGTACAAGCTATCATAGAGATGCCTCCACCAAAAACACTCTGACAAATGCGTAGCATCCAAGGAAAGTTAAAGTCAATGCATTGTTTTATCTCTCAACTAGAAAACAAGTGCCAACCATTCACTCATCTCCTATGAAAAGATAACACATTCAAGTGGGATCCTCAATGTCAGAAGAGTTTTGAAAAAATCAAAGAATATTTGGCTAATCCACCCATCTTGGTACCTCATGTACCCTGTCAACCACTCATCCTATATATTTATACTACTACAATAGCATTGGGGGCACTCCTTACTTAGTTGGATGATGAAGGAAAAGAAAGATCTATTTATTACATCAGCCGAACCTTAGTGGGTTATGAGCTCAATTATTCACCTATAGAAAAAGCATGTTTGGTAGTGCTCTTCGCCACTCAAAAACTTTGCCACTATATGCTTAGTCATAAAACCAAGATCATTTCCAAAGTGGATCCTCTCAAGTACCTACTCTCTAGGACTACTCTCACAGGATGAATGGAAAAATGGGTTATGTTACTAAGCAAGTTTGATATTCAATATGTAGACAGAAAAGCCATTAAAGGGCAAGTTATCATAGATCAACTAGCAGAAGGGTCACTGGTAGACGCATATCCTTTGATCATAGAATTTCCAAATGAGCATTTATGCATGATTGAAGAGTGACCTACTTGGAAACTCTACTTTGATGGGTCCTACACAGCTCATGGTGCAGGGGCAGGAATCCTTTTTGTCATGCCTCAAGGTGACTACATTTCTATGTCATTCAAATTGGGATTTACCTGCATGAACAACATTGTAGAATATGAGGCACTAATCACAGGACTCTGCATGGCTATAGAATGGAACATCATAGCTCTACATGTATTTGGTGATTCCCAACTCATCATCAAACATGTTCTAGATGAGTATCAAACCAAAGATGAAAAATTGATGCCATATAAGAAAATGTTTGATAAGATAAAAGAACATTTCCTCCACTTGAAAATTACACAAGTACTACGCTTGCAGAACAAGGTTTCTGATGCAATGGCCACAATTGGCTCCCTCGTAGAGATTCCTCATGAGTCTATGCAATATGAATTCTTAGTTGAGAAACTTCATGCTCCTGCCTCTGAGAATGATGAATCAAATCGCGTATGTGTCTTGGTTGGTCCTTAGTCCCCGTGGTACCACAATATTCAAGCTTACCTACAAAATGGTATCATATCCCCTCATCTCACTACAACCCAATGCCAAAACTTTATGCACAGAGCTTCCCGTTACACCCTTGTAGCCAACACCCTTTATCGTCGAGGCTATCACAACATGCTCTCTAGGTACCTAGATGAAAACAAAGTCGCCCAAGCTCTACAAGAGGTACATGCTGGAATTTGTGGTGCCCACACGAGTGGCATGGTCCTAGCCAAGCAACTTCTATGTGCAGGGTACTATTCACCTACAATGGAACATGATGCTTGTGAGTTCATCAAGAAGTGTCTACCTTGCCAATAGCATGCTAATCTTATTCATGCTCCTACCCAGGACCTCAGACCTATTGCACCTCCTTGGCCCTTCTCCTATTGGGGTTTTGACCTTGTTGGTAAGATTACTCCCCTCTCTTCTGAAGGCCACAAGTACATAATCACAACAATAGAGTACTTTACAAAGTGGGTTGAAGCAATTCCACTCACTCTCACTAAAGGTGTCCAGATATCCAAATTCATCCTTTACCACATTATATGCCCTTTGGCATACCCTCCACTATCTTCACAGATCACGGAACACCATTTGAAAATCAACACATCAGTGATCTATGTACTTACCTCCATATCCATCTCCGTTTCTCTAGTCCATATTTCCCACAAGGTAACGGCCAAGCTGAGGCAACTAATTAAACCCTCCTCAAAAAAGTTGTCAGTGATACTGGTCATGACTGTCATCTCCAGATCAACCCCACCCTCTGGGCATATCGCACTTCCTACCATACTCCTATAGGAACCACTCCATATTCCCTAGTCTACGGTGTTGAAGTATTCTTACCAATTGAGGTCGAACTACCATCGCTTCAAGTATCACAGAGAGGCCTGGTTGATGATTAAGATTACCAAGTAGCACGACTCACATAGCTTGATTTACTAGATGAAGAGTGCCAGCAAGCCTATGATCACCTAATTGTCTATCAAAATAGACTCAAGTGGAACTATAACAAGAAATTCCACCCATGCCAGTTCTAGGTGGGGGAGCTTGTGCTAAAGGAAAATTAGAAAGTGGGTAATGATCATAAAAATAAAGGTAAGTTTGAGGTTTCCTGGCAAGGCCCATATGTTGTCACTGCATGGTTTAGTTATGGGGCATATCAACTCTCCACTCCTAAAGGAGAACCATTGAATGATCCTATCGACATCATTTATCTTAGGCGCTTCTATGTCTGATGATTGCTTGTTCATTCCAGTTATCTGAGAAAATCCATAAAAAGTATAAAAAGTCCTTAAAAAGTACAAAAACAATGTAAAATAGTCCTGCAAAAAATCTCCAAAAAGCAAAAAAATGAAGCTAAAAAAATGGTTGTCTCGGTGAAAACTTGGCAAACAGGTGCTTGGACAACATCAAAAACATCAAAAAGATCCAAATAAATCAAAAACATCAAAAAATTAAAAGAAATAATAAAGAGAAAAAATTTGTCCAATGGTGAAAACTTGGCAATCAGGAGCCTTGGACAACTATGGATGATGAAAACCTAGAAACAGGTGTCACACATAGTGGACCGTTCCATTATCTATCAAAACCTTGTTTCCCTCCATTGCCACCATCACATCTCTGAAAACCTCAGCATTTCCCATATTCCTTGGGTGTTCCAACACTATCGCACGCATCAAACAACAAGATCCAATCAAATCTTGGCAACAACATGTGTACATAATCACTTGTAACTAATCATTCAGTTTGGTCCTTGTATATTTGTGACATGTCCAGTGTTTTCACCATCACACTAACATCCCAAGTCATCATCACGCTAACATTCCCTGCCTGGTCATTCCTAGTCCTCCTAGCTGGTTCATCACTTGATTGCGACACACACCAAAAATATGGGTCCCATCTCATCCATTGCATCAATCACATCCATTGCATCTGGTTGTTGCATTAGGTTCATTATTAGATTGCATTAGGTTCATCATTATATTGCATTAAGTTTTTCATTTAAATGCATAGTCAAAAATCATTTTAGGGTCTTGCATAATTAAATCATTTAGATTCATTATTATAATCTTGCATTATTAAATCATTTAGATTCATTTTACATCTTGCATTGGTACATCTTTTAGATTCATTTTACATCATTAAATCATTTAGATTCATTGTTACATCATTTTAATCAATTATAGTCTTGAATTGTTAAGATTCATTTAGATTCATCCTGCATTCATAAACATATTCATAAAACATCAGCATATAAGTTGCATACATCACATCCTACATCCACATACATCATACATCATATATACATAAGCATAAAACCATCATGCATCCACAATTTGTTATACATATGCATCACATCTTGCAAGCATCACATGCCAGTAATCATATAAGCATATGCATCATCACATCATATAAATCAAAGCATGAGAATCATACATCATAAGAATAATAGAACCCTCATCGATCATATATATATATAACAAATGTCCACAAGTACAATGTCTATCATCAATAAAATACATAAGTCATGCACCGATGGTGCTGATATACATATACATATCAAAATGCAAAAATGTGTGTCGCATAGTCCTTTGATGAATCATGTTGGTTGTTGTGATGGTCCACCTCCCTGCCCTAGTGGTGGACATGGTGGCATACCCACGGATCCCTAAGACTACAAAGTTTGACCTGTGGTCTACAATTGTGACCTCTCTGAGTAATCTCACCTCTATCCCTCAGGAACTAGCTAATGATACAATACCTGATAGTGGGCTCCCTCTTTTCCTACCCTGGTCGCATCTCAGTGGGCTGCAAAAGCCTCTGCCACAACCTATCCAATCCCACTTGCAATGGATGCCTACCTACCGATATCTTTCTCAGTCTTGTATGCCTCAACCCACCTCTGTGTTGCATCCCTCTCTGAGGTCAATGCAAGGATCTTCTCTATGTCCTAATCCATGTTCTCAGTCAAGGTCCCCAACTGGTCTGTCAATGTCCCTATCTCAGTCCGCAGCTTTGCAGCATCCTGCTTCAGATCAACCATGGAAAACTCTCCTGATTCCACCCTGCCTTGTAAGGTGTCAAAAGCACCATCAGCCCTATCCACTCATGTTGTCTCCATAGCTAATAGTCCCTGTATCTAGTTCATCTCAGTGTGCAGGATAGTCTCAAATACCTATGTCATACCTAATAATCCCCGCAACCATGCACACTCAGTCTATAAACTGTCTTAGTCTGCAATGACAATGTCATGGGTATCCTATGCCATGAACCCTACTGGTGGCCCTTGCAGCCCCTATGGTACCTATACCTGTGGTAGCACCTATGGTGCCTATACCAATCCCTACACTAGAACCTGAGGTGCCTGGTCTTGTCCACCCCCTAGTGACCCTTGTGGCCCCTGATCCAGTCCAGCCCCTGCCTATGCCTCTGTCTAAGGTCTAACCCATCTCTATTGTGGCCTCCTCATCTACCCTAATGCCGAGGTATTAGGGGCATCTCCTATGTCTATCCCATCATCCAAATCCATGTCTCCTGTTGGATGCTCATGAGCAGCCACCTGAGCTGGGTCTGTGAGCTGTAAGGGCACATGTGTGGCCCACCATGTTGTATACTCAGCAGTCATCCTTGCATTAATAACATCTGGTTGTGCCACAAAGTCTACCCATGCCATAGTCTTCTAGGATGCCCTCACTGTGAGAATGTCGGTGTATCTCCCCATGTGCCCACCTCCTTGGTGACATGGGGATGTAATGCATCCTCTACCACCACCCCCTGTTGTAGTCTGAACTGTCTCATGACCCTAGATGGCTTATATCTCTCTATCTGGTGGATGGTCCTCCCCAGAAGAAAGAAATCAGTCTAAACATAAGAAAGGTATAGGAAGTCCTCAAATCCGTCCTCCACGCCCACCTCCCATTCCATAGCTCCCCACGACTCACAGAGTCTATATGGGGTCCAGCAGAAAACCTGAACCTCATATAGCAGCCGAGGCCAATATTTGGTCTGACCTACAGAAGTATATCTCAAAGGTAGCCTGTATTTGCATGCATATGGATCTCCCGGCTATCGAGCCTCTCAAAATCTCATCAGTTGGAACACTATAATGCACTCACATGCCCACACTAACAATAGAGTCACACATATCCCCATGTTGTGTACCCCGCGATACTCAGCCATGTGTAGATCATGGTACAACTATCCTAGGACAACGTACCCCTAGCAATAGGATGTGCCCTCCTCTAGCATCTCTACTAGCACCTGAGACCATCCCATGCCAAAACCATGAATAGCCAAATCAGCTAGCATCTGTCCTTTGATCAGTCCTTCCAAGAATAAGGCTATCCATTGCAGTCTCCTATCCACAGCTGGCTGCCAGCGCATCCAGGTCATGTATGTAGGGATCCTCCTTATAGGCCTCCTAAAAGAGATCTCCATTTAGTGATTTTTTTCCTCTAATCTATACTGAGGAATTGCCCCTCAGATTAGTATCTGAATAATCCACCACACATCCTTAAGAGTGATCATGGCCTCTCCCATAGGTAGATGGAATGTATTCGTATCGCTATGCCACTGCTCGATCAAAGTGGTCATCATCCCATTGTGCGCCCGTAGCCTAGGCCAATGGGGTACATAGTCCAACACAACCACTGCTAGCAACCCCTAGTCCTCCTCTATGAGCTGAGCCTCCAACTCCATGGTCGGTGGCTGATGCTCCTGTGATCCCAATTGAAGAAGGGTGCTCCCCTTAATGCCATAAACACATAACAGAAACAGAGAAGCAACAACAATTTGCAAGAACAGAAAATGGGCTTCTTATTATCTCCACAAATGTGGAATTACAAACTTTCAGAATTATAATATGCAAAGCCACATGGGCATTCC
>MU225231.1:254916-362371 GCA_018584345.1 Thuja plicata
CTTACTAAAAATAGTAAGTTTCCAAAAATAGCAGCTTTGTACAAAATAGCCCTTATTGAATAGAAAAACACATATTTTTGGGTGATGCAAGATTGCCCTTACACCCAGGATGCTCCTGCATCACCAATGGTGGGAACTACTCCTGTAACATTCAAAGTTCAACATTTCAGCCCATCTCCCTTCTATTCCTAGCCTAACCCCTCCCAGAATGGGGCATCTTTCCCCTAGGTCCTTTGCCGACCCATCCCCAGCCTCTGCTGGGCCTATCCATTTCCTATCCCCTCAGCGTTTGCCCCTTTGGATGCAAACGTTGGTTCAGCCAGAAATGCTAGTTCTTACACTGGCATCTCCGCATTCCTTCCCCACAGACTGTCATCTTTGAAGATGTGGATCTAGGTCCGGTGTCTTCAAAGATGCTAGTTTGGCATCGACATCTTCGGAGATGCAGGTTTGGAGATCGGCGTCTATGAAGACGTTGATCTAGGGATCGGCGTCTTCACAGACGTCAGTTCAAAAACTAGCATCTCTGGTCCAAAACCTAATTACCCTCATTAATGACCCACATAACCCACCTAGAAAGCATTAAAAACTTTGACAACAATAAATGCAAGGTAATGTTGAGTCACTCACCGATATCGGTCACTCTACAGGTCTCCCATGTGTGCGAACGCGCTCCCCCAACTGCCCATTCATCCTCTCGTCAGCCATAATTTTCACTCTAGATCTCAATTTTCACCAAATCACTATTCACCAATGATCTTCTTTAACCCCCCCAGCCCCTCTTATAGCCCCCATTATCCCTGAAAACTTTTTCGCTCCATTTCCCCCCTATATATTTTTGTATAAATTGTTCCTTTTGTACAGTTTAAATACGTCAAAAAATTCCAAAAATATTTAAAAATTGCGAAAAAACCAAACAATTCAAAAATTCCAAAAAAATCAAATATTCTCAAAAACCTTGCAATAAACCATGGTTTATTTCTGCATCGCTCAGTTTTTCACTTTTTAGTGACATTTTGCCTCTTGTGACTGCGACCATGTTTTTCAACAAATCAGTTTTGCAGCCGATTCTCCTTGCTCCTCATCCTGTTCACAGCTTTTGCCAACGAATATCTTTTAATCAAATCCAATCCACTCTTTGCCTGTTAGGATGCATCCTTTTGGCATCGGCTTATCAAATCCTTCATCACATCAATCTTTTTCATGGCAAGAACTTTGGACTAAATGACTGCTTGGTCATGAGGCCTTTTTTATTGGTTTAATATTTTTGTGTCAGTTTAAACCTACTCACCACTACCTCGATCTATTATATCTTGGTGCGTTGTGACCGGTGACAACTGATACATGTGTCTTTTGCAGTGTGCTTTTTTTGAGCGTCTAGTCCATGCAAAGGAATCTTGTCATTTGTGTTTTCTAACACCTGATGCATACCTACTATTGCAATATCAAAATCGGATGTGCTCTCCATATTTTTCACACAAATGGATTCCCAAGGCTCGTTAGTTGCATTTCATTTCATTGATTTTGCATTCTTAGTTGCATTTTAGAAGGCTTCTATTTATTCTCTTGTATCTCTTCCTCCTGCCCGTTGCGTCCTTTTTTGAGAAAATCCCACAATGTCGTATTTGTTGTGTTCTTTTCTCAAGGGGGTACAACCCTATACCATCGTTGCTTCAGCATGACTCCTAAAAACCCTCTTCCTCTGGAGCAACTTAATTTTCTTGTATTTGACGTAACGTCACTTGTGACACCACGTCAAAGAGGGGCAAAATGTAAACATCCAAAAATATTAATATTAAATTCCCTCTTACTCCTCTAACTATTTAATTCAATAAATTAAATAGTTTCATAGTCGGTATTTATCAATGATCAAATACTATTCCAATTTATTTTGTTTAAATACATTTGCCTCACAAAATCCCCCTTTTAATAAATTTATATTTATTAAAACACCTCCATATTCCTAATTCTTCTAAACTATGATTTATTCAATTCTAATTTGAATTATAATCTAAACCCTAGCTAGGAACCTATTAATCCAACCTAGAGACCTACCCTAAGCCTACCCTATTCCTACTCTACTCCCATCACCTCATTTCCTAAGCATGTTTCCCTACATAACTGTCCTCTAACCATACTTAAAGGGTGATTCCTAACCTTTTTAAGGATAATGGAATGCTCACCCACATGGGGAAATTCTCTCCAAAATGGGCACCCATCCCTCTTAAATTCCTCTTACAAGTTTGTCTCCCACTTGGAAATCATGAGCCACTCAACATTTAATGCCAAGTTTGACTCAAATTTAGCCATCCCGTCAAGCCTATGTGTCCCTTATGTGGCTCTTATGTGGATGCCACATAGATGCCACCTCATCCAATCCCTCCTCTTCTCTCCCAAAATTCTATAAATAGAGGCCTGCTCCTCTTCATTTTTCATCTCTCATTGTGCATTGTTATTATGCTAGAATTTCTTTAGAATTTCATAGTTTTTTTCATGCTCCTAGTTTCTTGTTTATTTCACTTAGAAATCACATGCTAGGATCAATTTGGTAAATGAATCATAGTTTCTTGCATTGTCTTACATTTCAATCATAGTAGTTTAATCATTTGGAGAAGTTTGAGACTAGATACTCCATACTAGTTCTTGAATCCTTCTCTAAACTTGCATCAATATTAATTATTCCACTTGGGGATCCATTGCATTTTGTGTATATGAGAGAGCACACCTACATCCATTAAAATGAGAAAATAAAACAAGTTAAATAGGGTGCTTACTTGTTTTAGCTTAATCTGATGTTATTTGGTGTTCTTTGTTGCTTGCTTGCTCTTCCATATGATTTTGAATTGATTATATGTGCTAATGAACTAATCTTGCATGTTTGAGCTTGCTCCCAACAGGTTTTACCATCAAGAATTCCTCATACACATCTTTGATGCTATAAAATTATATCAAATCTCATCAAGTTTGTCCTTGGTGTAGATGCCAAAAAATATTTGGGGGTTTATCATCTCTCAATGTGAATTGAAGTTGATACAAATATTATTGATGCAATTTTTAACATGATTCCACCTAAAAACATCTCACAACTTCATAGTTTTCAAGGGAATATTTAGGCTGAATGAATATGTGCATCTCAATTGGCTTATTGTACCCTTCCATTTATGTGTTTTTAGAAGACAAATGTGCACTTCAAATGGAATGATGAATGTCAAGAATCTTTTGATTCCATTGAAATCAATGTGGCTAATCCTCCTATTTTAATATTAGCTATGCAAGATAGACCCTTTCTACTTTATGTCTCGGCGCCACCTAATGATTTAGCAACCTTATTGACTTGGTATGACAACAATGGAAAAGAAAGAGTTGTCTACTATATTAGTCACATTCTTGTTGATGATGAAACTCAATATATATTTTACAATGGTAAAATAATATATTCTTCTTGTCTTCAAAACACAAAATTTGAGGCACTATCATTCAAAAACTCATGTCATCACTAAAAATGACCTTCTTAAAACATTTTTTCTCTATGGATGATCTCCCTATGAGATTGGTGAAGAGGATAATTTTTCTTTCTGAGATTGATCTTAAGTTCATGAATATTAATCAAAGTTCAAGTTGTTGATGATCAATTCAAAGAAACTCCCTCGACTAAGTTATTTCCTAATTTTGATCTATTATCAAATGAGAATTTGTTTACAACCGACCATGAAACTGTTGAATATTCATGGATAACTGAGAGGAGGGGTGAATCAGTTATCATAAAATAATTTTCATTAACTTAATCAATTCAAAGAAAACTTAATTCAATCATATAATTATAACAAATATAAACTTGAAAGAACAAAGGAACACTGAACATACTAAACACCAAATTTACATGGAAAACCCAAGATGGGAAAAACCACAAAGAAACTAATTCTCATGAAAAAGAACACCAATTATGATGACACTGATTAAGGTAATTTTTACAAAGTTTGAATGTTGGTATTCTCACTGCAGGTAAGGCTCACTGCCAATTAGCATGCTTCCATTTGGGTTAACTACCCTAAATACATATACCAACTATCAGACCTTAAAATTAATAACTGTCAAAATGAGAATTAATGAGAAAAAATTTCACCACTGAAATATTTAACACCAACTGCAACACAAAAGAATAATTTGATATCACCAGTTGCATATAGTTGCACAATGATGTCTGGATATCTTCTCTTCAAGTTTACTTCACTTGCATCCACATCTCTTCATCAAATAGAAAGTATTCTTTATATATGTACCATTCTATGCATCCATATTTATCCATGTCATCCAACCACAATATTAATTATCATTTTATGAATTTGGCCATATGCAATTTGAATTAGGTCACTCTAAGACATTCCCACAATGGAAGGAATGAAACGTGGACCACACTGAAATCTCCTCTCTCAATGCAAAATGTTATCTACTCATCACATCATCCCAAGCCAAACAACAAGATCTATATTCTATAATGAATATTATATTTCTGAACCACAAACATTGATAACCAAATAGGATTGGACCCAAATGAATGTATCTTAATATGTTACAACATGAATGGGACTAGGAAAATCATGACCAAAGACCGAACATTATAGCACATCATCCAGAGCATGCTAATTCTAGATCACCAAGACCAAATAGAAGTACTACAATTGAATATGTTGACATCAATGAAAAAAACAATAATCAAAACCAAATTCCAACAATCTCCCTCTTTGTCATTGATGGAAACATTCATCACCAACAAAAAAAAATATCATAATTTTAAGTCTTCTTTTCTTCTCCCCCTTTGCAAATAATGACAAAGGAAAAACCTTCCCCTATAAAACTTACTCTGCTCCCCTGAGAGGAATCTTCCAAGCATTGATCAAGAAAAGAATAGGCATATAATATTTTGGACCAATGCACACACCAGTGCACATTAGTTTTGACTAGGAAGTGGCAGAACCTCCTAATTATGTCTGATATATTCAAAAGTGTCCTTGCACAATGGTTTTGTGAAAATATATGCAATATGATATTTTGTAGGTAAATATTCAATTCTTACTTCACTATCTAAAACCTTCTCCCTTGACAAGAAGGGATATCTAATGGATGTATGTTTCATTATGGAATGTTTTGCGATATTCTTAGAAATGTTTATGGATCTAGTATTATCATACATAATTGAGATAGGTTCATCAAATGTTATGCCAATATCCTTCAATGTCTATTTCATCCAAAGTACATGAGTGCAACAAGAATATGTTGAAATGTATTTAGCTTTAGTAGTAGATAATGATATTGAATCATATTTCTTAATTAACCAAGAAACCAACTAAGCGCCAAAAAAAATAAGCTCCACTACTTGTACTTCTCTGATTATCAACACAACCGGCCAAATCCACATTAGTATAGGTTGTCAAAGTGAAATTTGAATCCTTAGGATACATAATCTAAATTCTTCTACCCCTTTCCAATATTTGAAAATCATATTTAGTGCAACATGTGATTCCTTTGGTTCTTGTTGAAATCTAGCCACTAGACAAATAGTATACATGATATCTGGTCTAGTAGTAGTTAAATAAAGTAAACCTTCAACCATTGATTAGTACTTACTTGGATCATTTTTGAGTGAATCAACATCTTTTTTTAACTTGCATCTGGTAGAAATAGGTGTACAAATCAGTTTAGAATTTTCCAACCCAAACGTCTTCAACAATTCTCTAATATACTTGAACTAAGAAATAAAAATTACTTTGCTATTAGGATTTACTTATAATCCAAAAAAGAAATTTAACTCACCAATCATAGAAATTTCAAATTCTCATTGGATTTCCTCTACAAATCTTTTGCACATATCATCATTACCTCCAAATATTATGTCATCAATATATACTATAACTATCAACATCTAATCTAAATAAACTTTGTAGTATAAGTTTCTATCACGAGATCTCTTCTTAAATTTCTATCCAATCAGATATTTGTCTGATCTACCATACCAGGCCCTAGGTTCCTGCTTCAATCTATATAATTCCTTCTTCAACGTAAAAACTACATCCATATCACTCACTGACTTGAAACCTTTCATTTTTTCAATGTATACCTCTCCCTTCAATTCTCCATTCAAGAATGTTGACTTTACATCCATTTGATAAACTTTGAAATCTTTAACGATGCAAAAGCTAAAAATATTTTGATTGATTCCATCCAAGAAATAGGGGCATATGTTTCTTGAAAATAAATACCTTTGATTTAAGTGTAACCCTTGCAAACTAGTATTTCCTTATTCCTTATTACTTTTCCATTTTCATCCAGCTTGTTTCTAAACACCCACTTTGTTCCAATCACATTTTTGTCTGCCAGTCTAGGCACAAGTTCCCAAGTTTGATTCTTCTTAATCTGATCAAGCTCTTCTCCCATTTCCTTACCCAACTTTGATCATTTCATGCTTCTTTTATAGTCTTAGGTTCAGTTTCCGATAGTAGACATAATAAAACTTGTTGTTGAGTTTCCTTACTTTTTGTGATGGTGCCTTTATTATTATCTCCAATAATCTAATTTTCTAAATGATTTTTTATACATACCTTAGAGTTTTACTTGTAGATGTTGAAGCATGATTTGTCTCTTCTTCTTTATTGTCTTTTTTTCCTCTTTTCTTTGAGTTAGATTCATATTCAGTATTATTGTGAGGAGTTATTTGGATATCTTCATCAATTTTCACATCTTTCAATTATCTTATTTAAACACTGGTAAGCTTTTCTCTTTGTATAATAACCCAAATATATGCCTTCATCATCTCTACTATCAAAATTCCTGAGATTATCTTCATCTCTCTAAATGTAGCACTTACTTCCAAAAAATTTGAAATAATTTACTTTTGAAACTCTTCCATGCCATAGCTCATATGATGTATTTCCATATTTCCTTCTGAATAATACCTTGTTAAGAGTATATTGTAGTGTGTATAGCTTCTCTCCAATAGATATCTGGTAAACCTCCTTCTTTAATCATTGTTCTCGCTAGTTATTTATGGTATATTGGAAAAGATGGATGATGGTTGTGTTGTCATTGATGTCAACATAGCTGAAGGGTTGATTAGAGGAAGCAATCAGAAGATTTATTTTCTTGATGCTAACTTAACTATTGCAAGTTAGCCAATGGAATAGAATGGTAAAAGATTTGGTGAGAAGCATATATTGTGGAGATGAATTCACACACGTAGAGGAATCATGATGAAGTCATTTACTCATTTCACCCAAATTTATAAAAGGTTTCATGATGATTTGGATAGGTAACCAGGTTACAGAAGGTGACTGGTAGACAGGGTGACATATTGTGTTAACAAGAAGATAGAAAGAGGTTCAGTGTGCTTAATAGAGTTTGAATACCATGGAGATAACCTAGGATTCTATTGAAGACATACTCAAGTGTCTTCAACTTAGATTTTTTTTACTTCAAAGGTCTGCAAGGCATAGTCTTAATGACTCAATGACTTGTTGATAGCGTTCTTCAAATTTGGTGGTAAAGGGATGGAAAATCCAATGGATGTGATGGATTTGAATGTTTGAGTGTTCCTAATGATTCTATAGAATGTTCTTGAAGTATGTGCTTGATGATTTGGAAATACACATGGACCAGAAGGATCATATTGGTGGAGCTTTTGGTCAATAATATTATTCATGTTCTTGGTCGACTTAGTTGGTAAATTATGTTGCGTAAGTGTTAAATCATGAAATCTAGAAGTTTTATGATCTTCGGGTGGTGATTATAGGTCATGGTTATGATTTAGCGGTCAGAGATGGATTTGAATCAAGTGATTTGGTGCTTTGATTGAAAGAGATGATGAATTAGGGTTGGTGACCTAGTTCTTGGTATAAAATGATGAATTAGGGAAAATTCAAGGTGTGGATCATGGATGATAGGGATAACTTTAAGAAACCCCCTCCTAGGAAAAAGTGTAAAATCCTGGCGAATCGTACATTAATTTAGGGGAAAAATTTTCTTGATGATGACAAATTTTTTTCCAAATTAGGAAAATAATATAAAGGTGAAGGCAAATTTTTCCCTGCTGAATGAAAATTCCATAAAGTCCTGGCAAATAATACATTAATTTGGGGAAAATATATATTGTATGAGGCAAATTTTTTTCTTTTGAAATAAAAAAAATTATAATATATGAGGCGAATGATTTTCTTTTTAAGGGAAAAAAAATATTTGTACTAGCAAATTTTATGTGTCGTTTGAAATTATATTTATTTTATTGGCTAATCTATCATTAATTATGGGAAAAATAAATATTTTATATGGCAATTTTCAAAAGATGGGACTCGTCAATGCATCATGTGGGCCAACGCCAACTAATAACTTATTTGCAGATTAAACACATTGGTATCGATAAGCATGAAAAGTTACATCGATACGCAACCTAACAGTAACATACATCATTTTATAATGTTAAATGTCTTATTTGAGACCGTTTGATTATCCTAGATCAATGGATGAAGTTTTATTTTGGCTCAATTTCTTGAAGGAAACATAATTCTCCAAGAATTCACCGGAATGATGACACATCAAATTAATATGCACCTTAACCATTATCTAATTAATGGAAATCGTGTAATGACATCATTATTTACACATATCAAGTCTTACATATGTTTACATGGACGGTTGATAATATATCATAGTTGCCGTTAATAAAAGAAATTTTTTATCACTGACACTAAATATGGCTATTTCTAATTTCACATAGTCGTGCATTTAATATGAAATATTTACAAAATTTTGAAGACAAATGAACTAATTTCACATACTCGTGCATATTTAATATGAAATATTTATAGAATTTTGAAGGACAAATGAATTAATTGGGTTAGAGAAAGAATTGAGGGCTATTTATAGATCATCTATGCTTCTTTCTTCTTCAATTCTCCTTTGTTTTGGGTCTGCCTTTGCTAGTGCTTGAAAGATTTCCTCTATTTTAGGTTTTTAGGCTGTATAATTTTAGATATTCTAGTTGTTTTTTGAAGATGGACACTCCTATCCATTTTATAAGAACATCTGCGGAGGAATAGAAGGCCTTTTTGGGCCCGGTCTCAGACCAAACCCTTGAATCAGTTTGCAAGGAGTTTGAACCCTTAACAAATGAGGTTGTGAGGATGGTGTTGAGCCGTGAATTTTTGGAAAACATCGATAGGTACTGAGTTAACAAGGACATTACGTCCCATTTTTTGGCATCTCTTATGGACCTTGGGGGAGAGAAGGTGGATATGTTCCTTCTATTAAAGAAATCTATTCAAACATGAATTCCTGGGTGATGTTGTTAATATTGTCTTTTATGGACAATTAGGGGTGGGGATCCCTTGGGCAAATGATTTACGCAAGGTTTTCGATTCAAACCAATATGTGGCCATTCAAACTTTTCTTTTGAACCTAGATGTTTAGCAGTTGACATGCCACAGGAAATGGGCACAAATTGGTAGGGATTTTCTTCACAAATGGTTTATGTTGGATGACTTGGTGGACTACGAGTGGTTGTATGAATTCGTAGAGCTTATCATCTCTGAAAAGTTCTACTTAGACGGAGGGAAAAATCCTTAGTTTTATGTCTCTATGGCCTCCGCCTGAAATTTTGAAATTTTCACTCTAGTAGGTTTTGTCTTTAAAGTTTTGTAGGGACTTCAAGTCTCCAAGTCTAAAATTCCAAATATTGTAAATTTATAGAAAATATTAATGAAAAGTTTTCAACTTCATTTCAGTTTGTTTTTATGGATTTAATTGTAAAATATGTATGTGTGACATATGTGATTTTATAATTTGTGAAATTGAAAATGAACCAAACAAATGTTAATGTATGATAGTATGTGTGTTATTTATTTAACAGTAATAACTTAATATTACTTAACTTTTGCATGTATCATGTCACATGTGTGACTGTGCAACTGTCAAATTGTGAAAGTTTAAAGTAGTTATTATTTAAACTTTAAAGTAAAAATAAAATATAAAATTATCAAATGCCAAATGGAAATTCATAAAAAATATAATAATTATAATTTCCAGACTCCCAGTCACGTCGATTAAATATCACCTCTATGGTAGTGTAGTTGTCTGTCATCACTGGCAACTACAAGTGGTATGTATATTTGGCAACTGCACAAGCTATGTACATTGTACTATCAACTATGAGTATTGATACCATCGACACGTACCTTAAACTTGTTTGTTTAGAACCCTAAATTGTAAACATATTAATTGAGACCGTTGATTGATCGTAGATCAATGGCTAGAGTTTTATCTTAGGCACATTTTGTCGAAAGAAACTGATTTTTGCAAGAAGTCTGTGGAATGGATACACGTCTCAAGGTTGGCATGATAACTTGCAAGAAATTAATGTCTTTTCAAAGTAACAGTGACATTCTTTAGCCATCAAGCACGTCACACAGTTTCCAAAATTGTACTAGTACAAACTATAGTTATTAGTATAGTGATGATATTAGTAATTTCCCACACTTGTGCATTAATGGGAATGATTTACCTAAAGATATGGAAGATATGGAACAGGACTATTTATAGACATTCTTGGTATCTTCTTCATCAATTTCAATTTTCTTTTTCCTTTCAGCCTCTTCCCTCTGGTTTTAAGTTTTTAGGTTTGTGATTCTATAGATTCGTAGAATTTCAATTTTTTGTGTATAGTTTGAAGATTTAGGTTTTTATTTTAGGACCTAGGGTATCAAGGCTCTACAAGTAGAGATGGACATACCAATTAGGTTGAGAACTAAATCCACTGATGAGAAAAATCCCTTTTTGGGAAGGATACCAGATGAAGTTCTCACTTCCATTTGCAAGGAAGTGGGCTCTTTCATTAACAATGTTGTGTTGATGGTGCTCGGCCATGAGTTCATTCGCAATGAGAAGAGATACCGCATCAGCATGGACATTACGTCCCACTTCCTAGCGTCTCTTCTCAACCTCAGAGGAGAGAAGGTAGACATGCTTATGCTACTACAAAATGTTTTCAAGGATCAATTTTTGGTGGTCGATGTCCAAATCATTGTCTTCGTAGAACCGGGGTTGGGTATCCCTTGGGCTGATGAAATCGAAAAGCTTATCCAGTGAGGCAGCAATGTGGAAAGGAAACCCTTCCTACTAGAGCTTAATGAAAGGTAGTTGACATGGCATCGGAAGTGGGCGCGACTGGGGAGGGACTTCCTGTAGAAGTGGTTTCACCTCAACAACTTTGAGGAGACGGACTACACTGGCTCAAAGAATTCAGGGAGATTATCCTCCACAGACAATTCTTCTCAGACAGGGATGGAGATGAAGACCCTTAGTGTTTTTGTTCTTGAAATGGGGTTTCCGCATTTCATTTTGTTTTTTTGTTTTTTCTTATATGATCAACTAGTGCCCTTGTGGCAACAAATTTTGTAACTGTTTGGATACTTCCCATTTTGTAGGGGTTTACGGTGTGACTATAGTCTAAATTTAAACTCTATAATTATAAAGTAATTATAAAGTATATTATAATATTAGTGATGTGAATTTTTGAAATAATTAATGAAAATTTTGTTGTTTGACTCTTAATGAATGATAATAGATTGTCTGGACTCTCCACTCTATAATTTTGTTTAAATTGCATAATTATTGTAATTTTTCTATCTTCCTCAGGAAATGAGACATGTATCAGTGTGTGAGATAATAGATTGTCTGCGTAATTTTGTTTAATTGTAATTTTGTAAAGAAATCTAAAGAATTTACTATTGATAAATAATAAATAATAAATTATAAGCCCATTCACATTGCCAAATCGATGTGTGAATCTGTGATATCATATAATATGAACCAAAAAAATGTAACAATGTTTAATGTATGTGTGTGATTTATTTAAGAGTAATAACTTAACTTTTCCATGTCAATAACAAATGTATTATCATTATGTTTCATGTGTGCGACTGTGAATGTGGAATAATAAAAGTTTAAAGCATTTTATAAATTATGGGTAGTAATAAATTAATAAATAATTAGACACTTATATGTGATTGCAATATTTTAATTAGTTGTTTTTATATTAGAAAGTTTCAATATTTAATATAATTTAAATTTAATAAATTTTTGGCGTATGGTGTTATGTGTAACTATATTTCTAGCGACCGTTGGATGAGCAGAGATCAACGACGTACAGTGTATTTTGGGCCAAAAGGGAAAAGAAACCCCATTTTTGCAATCCTATTCCAAAATCACGACACGTGACCACTCACACAATCGGTGTCATCTGATAAATATATTCAAATTTTTTCATTTATTTCTTTAATGGGACCCGCCACACATGAAATTGACTGTTAGTGACCGTTGGATGAGCACAGATCAACAACGTGCAGTGTATTTCAGGCCGAAAGGAAAAGAAACCCCATTTTTGCAAACCTATTCCAGAATCATGACACGTGTACACTCATACAATTGGTGGCATTTGATGATGACCAAAAGATAAATCCAGCAACCATTGGATGAGCACAGATCAATGACGTGCGGTGTATTTCAAGCCAAAAGGGAAAAGAAACCCCATTTTTGCAAACCTATTCCAGAATCATGACATGTGTACACTCAGATAAGTTTAATTAAAATCATAATTGGAGTAAAATGGTAACTTAACATTTAATAAGTAATAAGCTCAATTTGACCGCAGATATTTGTAATGTCAAACAATTAAGTGACATGTGTCCTAGTGACCTCAGATATCTAGAGAAGCAATAAAAGTTAACATGAGTGACGAGTCACGACTGACAATTCAGTACTACTCATGATTGTACAATTCTAACCTAAGTTTTTATATTTTTACTTCTTACTAGTATACTGTATTGGAGATTCTGAAAGGGGTTATGAATTCTAGTTTGAGGATTGAGGAATGCAACAGAGTCTCTCAGCACTCTTCCCACTCACAGTCTACACAAATTAAATTTTTGGGTAAAATCCTGAACACCCACGTCCCACCCTTTAAATTTTTCAAATCTAGTGGTTTACTATTTAGATTGTAGTCATATAATTAGGGTTAAATTTTCAAGCACACTTGTAAATTGTAGTTGTCACTTGTGTAGAATTTTTTGAATTTTCATACAAGTAAATATTAATACCATTATACCAATATACCATGGTCCATTATGGGAAAAACAAATACCAAGAGTACGAGTAAAGGGAGAGGAAAGGAAACAAAGATAATAGACTTCCACAAAATAGTTAAAACACCAGGTTTCACTGATGAATTCCATGATATTTTTTATTCTATTATCCATGAAAATAAGGGAATCATGGAAATTATATTTTCACTTGAAAATAAGTGGAAAGATCTAATGAAGGATTCAAAAAAAATTCCATTTAACAGCACGTTAAAGGCAATGACAAATAAAATTGCAGCATGGGTTGTTCGGTTAGCACGCATGGCATTACCTCAAGTATTCCCTTGTCTACAAATTGTCATGCTCTACACCAAAAATTATGATGAAAATAGAAAATAAATTATCAATAATAAAAACTCAGGAGGAAATTTTTTTGATAACAGAGACTGAATTTGCTAGTCTGTTGGACCTAGGTTTTGAAGCACAAAAATCAAACGTGCACATTAACCTGGGAAAGCTGGCAGAGAATTATGAAAAAATAGATGCAAAATAGAAAGATTCATATATTAGAGGAATAACAAGCAATTCTAGTCTGGATCCAGATCATAAGCCTCCTTATGATTATGATATTTTTATGAAATGGGTTTAGGATAGTATTTCCTTGCTAGCATTTTGTTTGGGATTGGATAGTAACAAAGAAGTGGGTGCCAGCATTCTTGAAATGATTTTTCATATTCATTGTGAAAAAAAACCAGTAAAATATAATTTTATTGAGAACATTGTTCATTGCATGCAAGAACAATTACTAATTATTAAAAGAGGTTCAGAAAAGACATTTAGGTTCACAACCTACTTGTGCTATCTTCTTTTAGCAAATCATCGTGCAATATTTTAGACAAACAAGCTTCAAAGTCAGGTCCAAAATGCACTATATGAATAGACACCTGAGACAAGGATGAGTGATAACAGAAGGAACTATAACAATTTTGTAGACTTCTTTTTGGCACCAATGTATCATAAAATTATAGGCACTCTTTTTCCTAAATTGTCTGTGTCTTGTAGACATTGTATTCAACTCAGAAGTCAAATAGAATTGGCTAACTGGTACTAGACTACACTGTGTTAAAGTTTTACGGTTCAGTGGTAGAACCCTACAAACTTCCAATACATGTTATAGAGAGGGCATTTGCATTGGAATATGTTCGGTAGATGGAGAGCACAGATGTACTCTTTAATGGTCAACAAAAGAAAAAAGATATTTCCTTCCTTGCCTTTCTCTTTGGGAGGGTTCACATTTGAGAGAAAAGGATTCAAAGTGGCAGAGGATTTTTTTCAATTTTCTCTTTGTTGTTTACAGTCACTGGCAGTATGATCCACTAAACATAATTGGAATAAATCTTAGAGCGAATGGGATCTCCGCAAGAAAATTTCAACATGAGAATATTCCATTGATAGAAAAATTTAAAAACATTGAGTCCTAGGAGGAGGTCAAAAAAGAGATGGAGAAATACGTTGCTGAAAATAATATTTCTATACAAGAATTGTCATCATAAATTATGGCATTGCACAAATAGAAAGGAAAAGTGCAGCACAGGACATCCTACAATTTCTACCAGCAAGCTTCTCAACCATCTACAAAATTTATTACAAAAAGCCTAGCGCTTCAATGTAAAGATGAATATTGGACTGCAACCAAAATGTCTTATTTTGGGGAAATGAGGAAGAATCTCAGTGAGCCAAAGATCTCTGCAGATCTTTATGATCCAAAGGAGGATAAAATATTTAGTGATTTGTGGAATGCGGAGCATCAAGCTGAAGCATATCAAAGCAATCATAATAGTTAAGATAATGAGGATGAGCAGGATTCTATGAATCCCACATCAACTGATGTATATTTAGTAACAATTTCTACTGGAGTCGATGTGTCCACAAAAGAAAAATATGGAAAAGGGGTAGAGATTGTAGAAAAAATGTGTTTTCTAGGTAGGGGTGGTCTGGGTCCAATGGGAGAAGGAATTGGTATCCAATTTCCACACCCGCTCCACCAAAATGTGGTGAGACACCAGTAATTGGAGGTTCATCAGAAAAAGGTACTACTTAGTCTCATACCCTTGCACCTTTATTTTTTCCAGCTTCAAATCTAGTTCCACCTTTTCCAAGCACTCAGATTCAATCTGAATCAAGTGCCACTCCCACTAATGGCATGGGTAGTACTAGTGGTCTGAAAAGGAAAATGACATTAGCACTGGACATGAAATTAGTTGATCCTAGAGATCAAGGAAGTGTAAAGAAGAAAAATGTTATGACAAGTACAACAATGCCAATGGTGTCTATGACTGTAAGTCCAACAATTGCCACACCTTTAGGACAAAACCCTCCAGACAGTCCAATAACTCCACTTGTAATGGGTCAGGGTATTAGTGTTACTAATCCTCATGGTGAAATTATTAGAACCATGACATGTGGAATCTCGTACATTGCTGCAAGTTCTATTTCACCTTTCAAACATTCAATTGTGTCAGAAACCCTGATTTTCATTTCAATGATTTTGTAACAAACTTTGAACAAACAAACAATAGGAATAGACTAAATAGTAAGACATTGAAGAGTGATGTAGTTGCTGCAGCTCATGATGCACAACCTACATCGAATAGGTTATTTCCCACATATGATCCAAACAAAGAAATGATGGATTTCATTGTCGTTATGCCCCCAGCTAGAGATAACAATCCACCAGAGAGTCAGATAGATCCAGTTGAATTTCAAGTTAGCACCCTCCAAATGGATTTATCCAAAATTAAAAATGCGGACAAGATAAATGTGTCAAAAATGACCAATCAAGTGGTCTACAGTTCAATGATGAAGTTGGAGAGAGAGAATGGAAAGCTTCAAGGCAGAATAGAAAAGTTAAAGGCATACCTGGAAAATGAAAAGGAAAGGGAGAAATCATCAGATAACAAGTGCAATGAATTACTGAAAAGGATAAAAAATTCATCATCTAAAGAAGCAATTGGACAGCAAGAATATATGGAGGTAGAACTAAAAATTGTGAAGGAAAAATTGGAAGAGAGCAATAAAAAACTTGAGAATGAAAAATCCTCTTCATTAAAATTATACAAAAGCGTGGAGAGTAAGGCACAAGTAAACAATATCTTAAAGAAAGAATTGGAGGATGAGAGGGTAAAATCAAAATAGTGGGAAGAGAAAGAAAAATAGTGGGAAGAGAAAACAGAGAAAATCAAAAAATAGAGTGAACACCAGTTGTCAGAATTAAGAGAAGAGCTAAAGAAGGAAAATAATATAATTAAAACTTATGAAAAATAGCTTGATTGACCAAATGAATGATATTGTCAAGCAAATAAAAAGAGACCTTTGGGGGAAAACAAAGGTGACTGGTGATAGTTTGTGTGATTGGTTTGAATTGAATGAAATTCCTAGAGATGTTTTTGGGAAGCTCAAAGAGCACATTGAGAAGAACAAAAAAAATTGTCAGAGCGACAAAACTGCAAAACAGATTTTGCATCAAATCAACACAACCAATGGCAGGCATTTGGAAAGCAAGGGAATTCATGACCACATTCATGCATCAATTAAAACAAACTCTATCTTTCAAAAATGTCAGAAACTAAAGGAAGTAGAGGAAACTCTTGCCTTATTTGAGAGAAAGCTCGCCAAGATGAATCAAACAACAAAAAAAATGATAGGTCATGGTTTTCTGAGTCCTGGTCCTAGTAACTCATTAAAAAAATTCATTGGAAGAGAAGCTTACAAAAAAAGGTTGGAGGACACAATGAGGACTGATTTAGGAAAGCTTCCTCAGGACACAAATCATGAAAGAATTGTGAAGTGCATCAAACCATTGACAAATTTGAATGCAGGATTGGAAGGATCATTTCTTTCAAGTCACTCTAACAAGTATGAATGGCTGATGAGGTTGCAGGTCATTTACTATAACTTCACAAATTTTGACCTTCCAAATGATGCAGAGTGGAGCATACTAAACAAACTGGCAAAATCATCTCATTAAAAATAGTATGTGAAAGTACTTTCAATTTCAATCATCTCTATATTATTTATCTATTGGCTTGAATTGAGTTAAAAGTAACAAGTTTGAACTTTGTCTTTTTAACAGGATCAATGTAGCAGATGCTATAATGCTATTGCTAATTTACTAAATCGGTCTGTCAAATGCAGAAATGTACAGTTGTAGAGATGTTGTACTACTCTTGACTCTTACTGATTTTCATTTTGAGACTTCACATTAGGCTAATCATCCTAAATCTATTTTTGCTCCCTTGTTTTTAAAAAAGGGAATTCAGGGTCATTTGCGATGGGTAATGAAATTGGGTATTGACTCTTGAGTCATAATTCATTGTCAATTCACTTTTGCAAACAGAATCACACAGAGTTGTGTTCTTACTACTATTAATGAATGAATTGTTACATTGTGTCATATTTGTAAATAGATTGATGAGAATCACTATTTCTAAGAATTGTATCATATGAGTTGAATAATTCAAATGAAAACAATTATTAATTATAGAATTCATGAAATTATCAACCACATTCTTGTTTTTGACATTAGGATATGATATTATGCATGATTGATGATGAGATACTGAAACTGACAATAGACTACAGAAAAAAAATTAATAAATACCTAGGACCCACTACTTCTACAAAGGTTCAAGTTGCCACATCATATCATTATCAGGTTCCTTGTATTCATCACCATCAACTTCATAGCTTCCTTGGTTCTTTGAAATATTTTCTTCACTCTGCATACCTCTGCTTAACTCAAGTTCACTGCTAGCATTACTAGTACCAGTACATGAGTCAATTATAGTCATATAATTGTCTCTGGCACTCCCACTTTGGTTTGAAATGTTTCCCATCCCTCTTCTGTAACATTTTTTCCTCCACAATTTCAGTGTCATATCGTAAGGAAAAGTATGGACTTCATACCTGGATGTATAGAGCCTCAAGAAATTTTCCAAATTCTTGTATAGTTTATTTCTTATCTTTTAATTTAAGAACCCCAAAGCACTGAAAACTCTCTCATCCTCCACTGACCCCAATATCATGGTCAGACATAAATCAGCAAGCTTGAAAATTTTTGATATTGAATCAATCAACATTTTGCTCTCAGCTAGATATTCCCAAGGCCTTGTTGTCGATCCATCTTCATGGAGGTTCCGCATAGTATTATATTTTTCCCTCATTGTCTATGAAAAATGGCTTGATTGATCTCTCAAATGAGATTCATCTAAAATTCCATTTAGAGTTACTCCATTTAACTCTTTGGTTTTGCAAAAATGATCTATCAAAGTTAGTAGCTTAGTTCGATAATCATTTGAATTGTTGATAATCCAATATTGAGGAAAAACAACATCCATGGATTCAAGTAGTTTGACTAGAGGGAATCTTACTCTAATCTCTAAGGAAAGATCATAGGCAATGCACTTCACAAAAGCAGTTACAGACTCAACGATCTTGGTAAAGTCTTCCCTTTTAACACTTGATATTCACTTCATGTGGTTCCTTCCTGGTACCTCAGACTCGACCCTAGCATAGTATTACATTGGTATCTCAACTCTGTGTACTTCTGCACATAACTCTCTGTTTGCACCGATCTTTAAAAAGTTGTCAGAATTGTCTAAATCTATGATTTTCAGCCAGTTGGCAAATTTTACATCATCACACGATTGATAGATATTATCGAGCATCATGCATGTCAATTTATGAAGCACAACATATTCTAAAATATATATTTCTCTTTGCTGGGCCTTTTTCATTATATTTCTCATTTCCTCGAGTAGGGGGAGAAGACCTGCTAACATTAAGAGTGTCTCTACATTACTAACCTTAACAGTAGCTCAATAAATTTGGGTAGCCCTGCTTCTTCATGACTTGAGTTCATTATACCAAGAAACAATTGATATTTTGAAAACACTCGATGCGCTGGTCCATCCAAAGAGATCCATCTAGTTTCGTTATCCTTCAAAAGCTTGTTCCCATTGGTTAGTCCTTCGGTAAAGTGTTGAAATTCCCTCAATCATTTCAGACGTTGATAGAAGTATTGGTTGATCTCTTTTATTAAAAGTTCATTTTTTTGTACTGGAGCATGCTTGCTGACAACTCCAAAAGCTAGATTCATTTTGTGGGTCATGCAGTGAATGGGATTAACATAGGGTGCACAAGAAGATTGTATCTTTGTGCAAAGACCACCCCTGTGGCCTTGCATTACTAAAGCTCCATCTGCTCCAACACACACCAACTTATTGGAAATCATCATGTCATCTACACCTCCATATTCAATTAGAGAATTCTTTACTAGTTCAAATAAATTTTTCAGTTGTCCCATTATCCTTCATTTTAGCAACATTTAGTAGATGAGGTTGGTGGACAAAATTGTGTATAGTATAAACATGCATGCATACCCACAAATTATTATCTACCGTTGTAACCTCATCTAAAGACAATGCAATAAAATTTGACTCTTTAATTTTTTCCTTTAGATCCTCTTTTCCAACCTCGGTAAGACAACTTGCCCATTCTCATCCACTATTTACTAACCAGTGACTGTTAGGATAGTTACAAACTTTCAGAAAGTGTAATAAAGCACTCAATGATGGGTAGTCTAGCATGGGATGCCCTCTACTCAAAATATTAAAGACAACACTTAACTGAATAAATTTTCCCATTAGTTCTGCTTCCAATGCTTTTCCAAAACAAGCTTCAATGGAGCCTTTAACTTGAGCAGGCTTCATCTGTATATTCTGTTGAAATTCATATAATTCTGCATTCTTAACATGCACATATTCATCCTTTTTTTTACATCTTATCACTGATTTTTCAAGTCCATCTATGGTTTTCCTTTCGTAAACTTTACCCATATGCTTCTCTATGGTGTCAATTTTTAACTGCAACCTCTTTTCCTTCTTATTTATCTTGCTGCAAATCTCACATCTGCATTCTACCAAAGGCTGACCTTCAATTAGATTGTTCACTGGTTCAATGAATGGATACTTTGACACCCATTCTATTTGAAAATTCCTCGACAAATCCCACTTTCGATCATTTTTTGATTCCCTATCCTTTTTTGAATTGTTTTTTTTTTATTTTATTTTTCCCAGCACCATCATCATCTATGAGATTCTTAGTCTCATCCAAGTCGATTATATCATTATGGCTACTCTGGGTATTTAACTAAAAATCTTCTTCAATTTCATCGCTATCTGAGATATCAGGTTCACCTACTTCTTCAATATGTCGTGTAGTTTCAGGTTGTGAATCTTCAAAATCTACTTGTGATGAAGCAGCTTCCTGATTTTGGACAGAAACATTTCCAACACTATGACCAAATTACAATGATAAGGTTTTGCATTTTTCTGGCCTCTCTTCATCTTGCCTTTCTCCACTTGCAGAAGCCTTAAACCTTATTCTTGTTCGACATCTCCATTCTCCAACGACTTCCACTGCAAAAAAATGTTAAATTATTGAAGTGACAATAGACTATAATATATAAATATGATTCTGGATTCATTGGCCCTAAAATCATGTATGAGGTCTCCCTGGTCACCACTGTTTGCTAAGTGGTTACCACTAAATAATAATGAACTCAAAATTATAGAGTCACTTACCTTTGCCTCAAATTAAATTACAGTCGTGACTCACCAATATAGTATGCAGTTACACTCAACAGTCTGAAACTACTAAAGTACTCATACTCATCTGAAACTTTCCTATCGATCAAATGTTTTTATACTATCCTTATTTGGAAAATTTTGTGGGAGGTATTAGGTCAAGGTATACAAATTTGGTGAATCCCACGTAATTATATCATGTCTTTTGTTATTTTCGAGGTGGTTATGGGTCGTCCAATACCTTTGTATGACTAATAAAGCTGGCAAATTTGGGTTAGTTTGAGAAACACTTCTGCAAAATGCTAGGTGAATTTGGGGCTGCCTATAAATATATATGTATAAAACTATTGGTGAATATAGGCCTTCCATTTCGGGTTTCTTAGAAATTATAGGCAAATTTGTTAAATTTATAGGGACCAAAAATTATATTCCATTGGTGATAATGTGTAAGAAAGGTAGAAAATTAAATAAAGTGATGGGCGATGGGCCCGGGCATTGGACCCAATATTAATAATTTTTGGGCGATAGGGTCAATCTAATATATGAAAAAAAAAATCCGATTCCCCGCTCGCCAACATGCGACATTCGCCAATTAGTGAATAATCTCCACTAAAGTTTTCGCTAATGTGAATGTCATAGGTGGCTATAAAATGGAGAGCTTGATTCAATGGTAATGAGAAATTTTTCAACAAGGGGTTGAACAAAGATCTACATTGTGCTACATTGGATTTGTATCAGACATAAGGTAGATGTCACTTACATAATTCATAAAAAGTGTTTGGATCATTGTAGTGATTAGATTGTAAGGCGGTGAGCCTTGCTCAGGGTTGTATCCTGAGGCTTTTCATTTGAGTAGTGATCTCTAGGAAGTGAGCCTAAACGCATGTATATTCCCAATATATTGTAATAAGGTTATACTTCTAACAAGGTATTCTCTCATTGTCAGTAATCAACCCCACCGTGGTTTTCCCCTAACAAGAGTTCCACAATAAAAATATTGTGTCAACTTGTGTGGATGTGTTTATGACTTTCATATGATTGTATGTTTTGTACTCTATTTATTCAGATCAGATTTAAGGGTACACAAGTTTGAGTGGTTTTGGTTTAAGTTTTTTAGGTTTAAAGTTTGGTAAAAAATAATTCACCCCCCCCCCTCTTAATTTTTCTTTTCCATATTATCAAAACTTCTTGAACTGTCCATTTTATTCTTATTACCACACTATTCTGTTGTGGTGTCCTTGGGGTAGATAACTATCTTTTTATTCCATGTTTCTCACAAAAATTGTTAAATTTTCCTGAAGTAAACTCTCCTCCTCTATCAAACCTCAAGCACTTGATTTTTCTATCTACTTCATTTTCAACTCTTGTTTTGGATATCTTGAATTTTTATAATGCTTCTAATTTTTCTCTTAAGAAAGCAACCCAAGTTAATCTAGAATAATCATCAATTAAAAGCATAAAATATCTCTCACCTTGTAATATCCTTATTATGGTTGGACCACATAGGTCAATGTGTACAAGATCCAACAAACTAGTAGAAGAATGATCGTGTCCTTTGAATGATTCTCTTGTCTTTTTTCCTTCTTGAAACCCTTTGCAGATAATATTGTCTAGTTTGGTTAGCCTTCACAAATCTCTAACTGCACTATTTGAACTTATCCTTACCAAATTGTTAAAGTTAATGTGACACATCCTCTAGTGTCAAAGCCAACTATCATGGGTCTGCAATATTAAGTATATCTTTATATTTTCTTGTTGATACATATTTCCACTAGTCCTTATTCGAGCAGCAATAATAGTTTCATACTTCTTATGGATCTCACATCCATCCTCCTGAAATACAACATCATAACCATTGTCGCACATTTGTCCAACACTCAACAAATTACGATGAAAACCCTTCACATAGTAAACATTGTCAGTGTTATATTTTCCATCAAAAGTAATAGAACCAATTCCAACAATCTGTGTCATTTTCTCATCACCAAATCTAACAAGACAACTGTCATAATCTTCAAGTTTCACAAACTTACTTTTATCACCAATCATAGGATTTTCACATCCACTATCAATCAACTACTCATCTTTATTATTCTAACAATCAATACATACTCAGTGATACCGTTAGATCCCAAACAAATGCTAGAAATATCAAATCTAGCTTCTTCTTTTTCAACCAAATATAGGCAATATTCTTGATTTGATTCATCATCTGATATATCATATATTGGCATTTTTATTAACACAGTAGGCTTTCCTATTGAATCTTTTGAATTTATGTTTTGTCCCTTTTTATCAGACACCTAGTTGTTATATGACCAATATTTCCACATATAAAATATTTAAGAGGTAACATACCTTTGTATTTTTTGGAACCTTTCTTCAGCTTCCTTGTGAAATTTTCTTCCAACTCATTAGAACTTTCACTATCAAGATCATCTTCTATTTTTGTGGCTTTAAAGGAAGTTTTAGATTTCTCCTATTTTCAAAATTTTCTCATCTCAAAAGTAGACACAGTGTCAAACATTTATTCTTTGATAAACTTCTTCAGATCATAGACTTCCTTAATTATAGAGATATTATTGTTGTAACTATCTGGTTAGGTCATCAGAATCATCTCCATAATATCTTCATTTGTTAGAGTACCTCCTTGATTTCTGACTTCATTAACAACACTATCAACTCTCTAAAAATATCTTGCAATGTCTTCACCCTCTTCCATTCTCAAATTTTCATATCTACGCTTAGCACTCAGCTTATTTTACAATTGAACTCTATCATTTTCTTCATATATCTCTTTCAACTTTTCCCAAACTTCATAAGTAGTATTCAATAAAATTAATTTTGTCAACTTAGTTTTTTATAAAGCACTAAAGATAGAATACTTGGCTATTTTGTTCTCTTAATGAGCCAAAATCTTATCTGTAGTAGTAGGACCATTCATCGATGCAACATATTTTGTCTCAATAAATTTCTATGCATCCATATTTATCCATTGTGTCCAAGCACAATATTAATTATCATTTTACAATTTTGGCCATATGCAATTATAAATAGGTCGTACTAAAACATTCCCTCGATGGAAGGAATGAAATGTGGACCACACTAAAATAGCATTGCTCAATGCAACATGCTATCCACTCATCATATCATTTGAAGCCAAATAATAATATCTACATGCTATAATTCATATTATGTTGTTGAGCCACAAACATCGATAACTAGATAGAACCGGACCCAAAGGAAGGTATCTGGTGCAGGAGCACCTAGACTAACTCCCATTTTCAATTTTGGTTGTGGCTTGTACTGACCCTAGCCAAGTCAGGTGTAGTTTTTTAGACCTTAGAAGGTATTGTGAGTTTTTACCTAGGTGGATTTGACTAGGATCAATCCAACCTAGTTGATTGTTGTTTTGCTAGTGTTTAGTGCTAAAAAGCATAAAAATTGGGAATTTGGGTCTAGAAGCCTTGAAATCTTAGGAAGGCTTGAAAATGTGCCTAAAATAGCCTATATTATTTTTCTACATCATTTCATAAAGGTTGGAGGTCATTAGGTAATGATTAAAGCAAAAATGTAAAAGTTGCCAAAATGTTGTCATGACAACATTTGCAACTTTGCAAAGTTCCATGACAACATTGGAAAGAAAAGATTATTTTTGTTGGTTGGGGCTTGGTAGTTATTTTAATTTCCTAAAAAACATGGTAAAATTATATTAAACCATGAGGAGTCCCATTTCCCAAGGTTAGCTGATATAAGAAAGATTTTGAATTTGCAAGAAGTTGCTCTATTTTTGGTTTTTGTTCACAGTCACCTACTTTTGTGAGTTATTGTTTGTAGATGGATTGAATAGAAATATCTTGTGTTGTATTCATTTACTAGGGATATTTACAAGCATCTTTTTTTTATTTGAAGTTTCTAGGAGTTCATTGATTAGGTTTGTAAATTCTTTTCTAGTTTAGCAGTTTGCTGGTGTTGACATAGCAGTTTTGAGCAAAATGGCTCCCCCATAGAATCCAACTATGAATTCCATCATGGTCTAGATGAATATATTAGGGGAGCCTCTTTATAGTGTAAATAAGAGTGGAGGAGTTCTGAGAATCAATTTATCTATTTTTAGTGGCAAGCCCTAGGCGAGTCTTGTGCACCCAGTCAAGTGTTTGCCAGTGAACTAATGGTATTTGATTGCAGGGGTGTGATTGGGAAAATGAAACCAAGAATTTTATTGTAAACATAGAGGTCATACAAACACCTCATAGGAATTTTAGGCCTTATCCAATCCATTGGGATATATTTCCAAGTAGAAATCACCAAACTGCACTAGAATAGCCCTATTTGCCCTTAATTCTAGGAATCCACTATACGGAGACCTTAGAACCCTAAGACCTACAAAATATCTCATGTATTGGAAAAGGGTTTCATAATATCAACTTTTTTGGGGGTTTTTTTTAGGATTATTTTGAAATAAGTGGGAAAAACTAGTCAATTAGGGCTAGAAGGAGTATTAGGCCTAAAAGACCAAATTCACTAAGGGTCTTGAAATCGATTGAGAAACTATTGATACCCTATCCTAATGGGATAAATTGGATTCCAATAATTTTTCCAAGCATGTATTACACCCCTTGCAAACACTTTTTAAAAGGAAGAGACCAAAAGGCACTTGGAGTCATTCAAGGAGTATAGGAGAGTAGTGAAACTAGTTGATAGATACCCCTAGGTGAAGCACAAAGGTTATCATATCTTAGAGAGGTATTGGAGAAGTCCTAAGTCAGCTAAGGAAGGACTTGGAAGATCCTATAAGGAATCTAAGAGTCTTGGGAGGACTAGGAATAGTTAGTGTCCTAGTAGGCTTGTGCAAGCACACTTGGGAGTTTCTATCAGATTGGTATCATAGGCAATAAGATTTATCTTGTGGTGAATGTTTCAACCACAAGAGTCAGTAGGAGAGTCTACAATGGTGAAAAATGTAGAACTTGCAAATAAATTGGATGAGAAAGAAGAAGAGAATAAGTTTCTCAGAGATAGATTGGCCCAATTAGAGCATAAATTGTACCAAGTGGAATAAATTACTCATGAAGTCAAGGATAAAGTTGAAGGCAACAGTAAAGAGATAGCTTTATATGATGAGGTCCCTAAAGGTAAACCTATCTTTATTGAAGAACCCTTCTTGAAAAAATTAAAATCCTTAAGTGGAAAGGCATTGGAAGGAGTTCCTATCTTTAGTGGAAAAATGGAACCAGAGGTAGTCCTAGACTGGATTGAAGGACTTGAAAACCACTTTGAGTGTGATGGGATAAAAAAAAGTACAAAAGTTAAAAGTGGCAAAGGCAAGACTTAGAGGTCCTGCACTCACTTGGTGGAAATTCATCCAATATGAGAGGGAGAAAGAAGGAAAGAAACCCATAGCCACTTGGAAATCTATGGTATCCAAAATTAGAGAGGCATATGTGCCAGAAGATTATGAAATTCAATTGCGTAAGAAAGGAAAAGTTTAAGGAAAAAGGAATTGGATGTCAACTCTTACACTGAGGAGTTTTAAAGGTTGTGTGTGAGATCAAGAGTTGCAGAAGATAAAAGTATGAAGGTAGATAGATACCTTAATGGTATAAGATGGACTATTCAAGATGAGTTGAGTCTCTTGACTCCTACCACTATTCAAAGATGCCACCAACTTGCAGTTAAGGAGGAAGAAAAATTGAAGAAGAAACAAGACACAAGCAATATCAGAGGCAAAGGAAGAGGAAGAGATAGAAGAGGCTAAAGAAGTGGATATAGTGGTATAAGTTTAGAATCCAAGACTCAAGGAGAGACTAAGTTGACTGAATAGTAAGACGAAAGCTTAAATAGAGGAGGATTTAATAGAGGAAGAGGCTCTAATAGTAATTGGAGAGGAAGAAGCAATAGCCAAGGAAGAGGTTCTTACTTTTCAACCATGAAATGTTATCATTGCAATAAAATGGTACATTCTGCCTATAGGTGTCCAAAGAAAGGCTCTACTTCTCAAGGGAGTGATAAGAGAGTCAACTTTGTTCAAGAAGAATCTAGTGGTGGTAACAAACACCCTGAAGTACCCCTAGAGTCAGAAGAGGGAGAAAATCTTATGATAAGGAGAACACTAATTAAAGAACCAGTGAAAGTAGAACCAAGCCAGAGAAGATCACTATTCAAAGTGAAATGAAAAATGATGGGTAAAGTGTGTAAGGTTATCATAGACTTACATTCTATTGATAATATTATGTCAAAGGAGGTAGTTAGTAAACTCAAAATGAAGAGGATTCCACATAGTAATCCATACAAGGTTACTCGGTTGAACAAAGGACAACATGTCCTTGTGAATGAACAAGCATGGGTGGACTTCTCCATTGGAAGATACAAAGATAAGGTACTATGTGACATCCTACCTATGGATGCATGTCACCTTTTACTAGGAAGTCCATGGAAATTTGACAAACAAGCCATGCATGATGGATCCAAGAAAGCATATTCTTTCAAGAAAGATGGTGTGACTTTCATAATACACTCATTGTTGGAAGAAGGAGAAGTAAAACCCATAGGCCCTAATGTACTATTGGTGAGTGAAAAGGAGTTCCTAGAAGCTCTAGAAGAAGGAGAGGGAGTAGGATATGCTTTGGTTTTGAATCCAAAGGAAGAAGATGTAGAGAAGATAGTCAAGAAGACAAAGATACCTATAGAATTACAAGAGTTACTTAAGGAGTAAAAAGACATTGTCAGTGATGGACAACCAGCAAGCCTACCCCCTAAAAAATCTATTAGTCACCAAATAGAATTCATTCCTAGAGCTACCCTACCTAATAAATCTTCCTATAATATGACCCCTCAAAAAAATTAGGAAATTTCCAAGAAAATCCAAGAGATCCTAAACCAAGGCCTCATTAGAAAGAGTATAAGCCCATGTGTTGCTCCCACTGTCTTAGCACCCAAAAAGGGAGGAACTTGGAGGCTATGCACTAATTTTAGAGCCATTAACAGAATCACCATTAGGTATAGATTCCCTATCCCTAGGATAGAATACCTAATGGACTACTTATGAGGATAAAATTACTTTACTAAGATTGACCTAAAGAGTGGTTATCATCAAATTAGGGTCAAGAAGGGAGATGAATTGAAGATTGCCTTCAAAATCACAAAAGGTTTATATGAATGGCTTGTGATGCCATTTGGGCTATCAAATTCCCCATCTACATTCATGAGGCTGATGAACTAAGTTATCAAGGACTACATTGTTAAGTTTGTTGTAGTGTATTTGGATAATATCCTAATCTTTAGTAGGACTAAAGAAGAACATCTAAGGCATCTGCAAATTGTGTTTAAGAGATTGCGTGAATAAAAGCTAATGATCAATCTAGTTAAGTGTAAGTTCTTAAAGCAGGAGCTAGTCTATCTTGGTTTTGTGTTGTCTCAAGGAAACCTTAAGATGGATCCAAGAAAGGTAGAAGCCATAATCAACTGGCATACCCCCAAAACTACAATAGAGGTGAGAAGATTTCATGGCTTAGCTCAGTACTATAGGAAATGTATTAAGCAGTTTAGTGAAATTTGTGCTCCTATGTTGGATACCATAAAAGGTGGGATAAAGACCAAATTTGTATGGAATGAAAAAGCTAACCAAGGATTTTAGTTGTTGAAGAAGAATATTTCCACTCAACCTATCTTAACACTACCAAGTTTTGAGAGACTCTTCACAGTTGAGTGTGATGCTAGCAATGTGGCTATTGGGGTTGTCTTAAGCCAAGGAGGAAGGCCAGTGGCTTTTCACAGTGAGAATCTCAGTGATGCAAAGAGGAAGTATTCTTCCTATGACTTAGATATGTATGCTCTAGTCCAAGCACTAAGGAAATTGAGGCACTATTTTCTTCCCAAGGAATTTGTTGTGTATTCAGACAACCAAGCACTTAGTTTTCTGAACTCCCAAGACAAGCTCAGTCACAAACACATGAAATGGGTGGAGTACTTGCAGGATTACACCTTCAACATCAATGATAAGAAGGGATTGCATTAAAAAGTAGCTTATGCACTTAGTAGGAGACTTATGACAGTACAATAAGTACAATTGTAGACCATGGGCATTGAGAGTTTCAAGGAATTTTATGTAGAGGATGAAGATTTTGCAGAGATATACAAGGTATGTAAAGGACACAAGAATCATTTCCATGGATATTTTTATGTTTATACATTGCATAGTGATTTATTATTTAAGGGAAGTCATCTATGTGTCCCTAGGGGATCAATTAGGGAAAATATGATTCAACAGAACCATAATGGGGAACTTAGTGGTCACTTTGGAGTCAATAAGACCCAAGAAATAGTGCAGAGGTTTTATTTTTGGCCTAGAATGAGTCTAGATATCAGAAAGTATGTGGAGTTTTGTGTAGTGTGTCAGAAAGCCAAGGTAAGATCCTCCAATTTAGGACTTTATAAACCTCTCTCCATTCCAAGTAGACCTTGGGAATGCTTGAGCATGGACTTTGTTGTAGGATTTCCAAGGACAAAACAGGGATTTGACAGTATATATGTCATAGTTGACAGATTCAGCAAAATGGCACATTTTTTCCCTTGTAAGACTGTGCATGATTCTTGTCACATTGCACATATTTTCTTAAAATTGGTGATGAGAATCCATGGGTTACCCTCAAGCATAGTTTCAGATAGAGACACAAAATTCATGAGTCACTTTTGGAAGACACTGTGGCAAAAATTGGGAACCAATCTGTCCTTTGGGTCTGCATATCACCCTTGGATAGATGGTCAAACTGAGGTGGTAAATAGAATTCCAGGGAACCTATTGAGGTGTCTCACTAAGGAGTATGGTCAAGCTTGGGACCAACTATTAGGACAGGAAGAATATGCTTACAATGATGTAATAAATAGGACCACTAGAAGGAGTCCATTTGAAGTTGTCTATGGAATAAATCCTAGAGGGATATTTGAACTCAGAGAGTTAAAGGATGGAGCCAAAGGGAGTGGCTATGTAGAAGACTTTTCACACTCCATGAAAGAGTTTCATGAACCAATGAGGAAGACATTGATAGAGAACACTCCAAAGATTAAGTAGAAGGTGGATGAAAGGAAGAAGGAAGTAAAATTCTAGGTGGGGAATCTTGTAATGGTCCATTTGAACAAGGAAAGGTTACAAAAGGGAGTGCCAAAAAATTTATAGATGAGGAGATTAGGACCATGTACTATTTTGGCCAAATATGGCAACAATGCTTGTAAAGTTGAGCTCCCTGAGGATATTGGTTTGTCTCTGGTCTTCAATGTTGTAGATCTGGTCCTTTAGAAGGGGCCTACTCTAGATCCATATCAGAGCCTTACTGAGGTGATACAAGAGGTGGAGGACCTGAACTTAACCCCTACAGCATCCAAGCAAGCAGAGAAGGTGCTTGATTCCAGAGCCTACAAGAAGACTAGATAGAGGAATTAATATGAACATTTGATAAAGTAGCATGGCCAAGGAGATGAAGAGGCCACTTGGATCAAAGAGAGAGATTTTAAGAAGTTGGTAATTGATTCCAACTTGCTCAATCCAAGGGTGGATTGAAATCTTTTTGTTTGGGGAAAATGGTGCAGGAGCACCTAGACTAACTCCCATTTTCAATTTTGGTTGTGGCTTGTACTGACCCTAGAAAAGTCAGGTCTAAGTTTTTAGACCTTAGAAGGTCTTGTGATTATTTACCTAGGTGGATTTGACTAGGATCAATCCAACCTAGTTGATTGTTGTTTTTCTAGTGCTTAGTGCTAGAAAGCATAAAAAGTGGGAATTTATGTCTAGAAGCCTTCAAGGCTTAGGAAGGCTTGTAAATGTGCCTAAAATTTCCTATATGATTTTTATACATCATTTCATAAATTTTTTAGGTCATTAGGTTATGATTTAAGCAAAAATGTAAAAGTTTCCAAAATGTTGTCATGACAACATTTGCAACTTTACAAAGTTGCATGACAACATTGGCAAGAAAAGATTCCTTTCATTGGTTAAGGATTGGTAGTTATTGTAACTACCTAAAAAAATGGTAAAATCATATTAAACCATGATGTGGCCCATTTCCCGAGGTTATTTTATGTAAGAAAGATTTTGAATTTGAAAGAAGTTGCTCTATTTTTTTGTTTTTGTTCACAGTCGCCTACTTTTGTGAGTTAGTTTTTGTAGATGGATTGAATAGAAAGATATTGTGTTGTATTCATGTATTATGGATAGTTACAAGAATATTTTTTTTATCTAAAGTTTCTAGGATTTCATTAGATTAGGTTTATAAATTCTTTTCTAGTTTAGCAGTTTGACGGTGTTAGCAGAGCAGTTTTGAGCAAAATGGATCCCCCATGGAATCCAACCGTGCATTCCATCATGGTCTAGAGGAATATGGTATGGGAGAATCTATATAGTGTAAATATGAGTGGAGGAGTTCTGAGAAGCAATTTAGCTATTTTTAGTGGCAAGCCCTAGGCGAGTCATGTGCACTCGGTTAGGTGTTTGCCAGTGAACTAATGGTATTTGATTGTAGGGGTGTGATTGGGAGAATGAAACCAAGCATGTTTTTGTAAGAATAGAGGTCATATAGACACCTCCTAGGAAGATCAATCTTTATCCAATCCATTGGGATACATTTCCAAGTAGAAATCACCAAAGTGCACCAGAATAGCCCTATTAGCCCTATTTGCCCTTGATTCTAGGAATCCACTGTACGAAGACCTTAGAACCCTAAGATCTAAAACATATCTCATTTCTTGGGAAAAGGGTGTCAAAATATCAACTTTTTTTTTGGGTTTGTTTAGGATTATTTTGAAAGAAGTGGGAAAAATTAGTCAATTAGGGCTAGATGGAGTATTAGGCCTAAAAGACCAAATTCACTAAGGGTCTTGAAATCGATTGAGAAAGTATTGATACCCTATCGTAATGGGATCAATTGGAGTACAAGAATTTTTCCAAGCATGGATTACACCCCCTGCAAACACTTTTTAAAAGGAAGGGACCAAAAGGCTGTTGGATTCATTCAAGAAGGAGTATAGGAGAGTAGTGAAACTTGTTGATAGATACCCCTAGGTGAAGCACAAAGGTTATCATATCTTAGAGAGGTGTTTGATAAGTCCTAAGTCAGATAAGGAATGACTTGGAAGATCCTAGAAGGAAGATAAGGGTCTTTGGAGGACTAGGAATAGTTAGAGTCCTAGTAGGCTTGTGCAAGCACACTTGGGAGTTTCTATCAGTATCTTAATACATTACAACACAAATGGTACCAAGAAAATCATAGACAAAGATCAAACATTATAGCACATTATACGAGGTACACTAATTATAGATCACCAAGGACAAATGGAACTACAACTAAATATGTTGACATCAATGATAACCATTAATGATAATAACAATAATCAAAACCACATTCTAATAGAAACCATATGGGAGATGTATTTTAAATTATTGAGGTGTTAGACTAGTTCTAGAGAAAATGTGATCCTAATATCACCCAAAGTAAAACTATTTCCTCTCTCTTTTCATCTTGAACTCCATTGAACTAAAAACATAGCTGAGGATAAAGTCCTTATTGTTATCTTACATGTCACAATATCCTCAGAGGTTACATCCACATTTATGGTGAATCTAAGATAATTGTGAATCAAATCACATGAGCATATCATTCCAAACAATCAAAACTATCTCAATATCAAGATTTGGCTTTGACATTTCTTAAATGATTTTCCTACTACACCATTAATATTATTCGTAGGAAAGAGAATCATCATGCAGATACAATGGAAAGTGTAGATTTCCTTGTATGTCTTGATTATAATATGGATGAAATATCACTTTATGGTACAAATCCTCCTCTCTCTTGTTGTATCAGATAAGCTAGATCTTGAAATTATTATGTGTACACATGGACTCGAGAGAATGGCTTTCAAACTTATATAATTACTTTAAATATGATAATTTTCCTAATGACACTAGTAATAATACTCGTGTATAGATTCAAAAATACTCAACTCGCTATATAATCTTATCTAATATTGTTTATAGTAGATCCTATAATGGTATTCTTCTTTGGTATCTTGTTAAGGATGTGATACCCTTTCCCTCCATAAATCCCACTCCAGCTTTTCAATTTGTCATGTTGGTGGTAAATACATAGTATAAAATATTATTCATATGGGATATTATTGGAAAACTATAGAAAATATTATTTTTCCTTTTTCAAAAAGTTTCCCCAGTATCAACAGCATGGCAATCTCATTCGGGCACCTACACAAGAACTTCAAAATCAAGCCTCTCCTTGGAAATTTCAAACTTGGAGCCTAAATATCATTGGAAGTATATCTCCCCATTATTTTAAAGTAGATGTTTTCATCATAACAACTATTGATGACTTTACAAAGAGGTTCAAATCTATCCCACTAAGAACCACTAACATTGAAGCAATATATGGTTTTTCTTCTAAATAATATCATTTCTCATTTTGGATTGTCTTTTTCCCTTATTTATGATAATAGTACATTGTTTAAGAATAAATAAGTGAATAAATTTCTCAACAAATTTAATTCAACATTGATTCTGAACACTTACTATCTTTAGTCTAATAGCCAAGTTGAAGCTTTAAACAAGACCATTGAGTAGATCCTATGTAAGATAGTCAATAAACATAGTAGGTATTGGTATAATGAACTGACATACACATTGTAGGCCTATCACATGATTGTTTGCATAGCTACTAGAACTACACCCTATAACCTCACATATAGTGTTGATATTATCATGCCTCTTGATTTGGAAATCCATTCTTTATTGGTTCCCATAGGGGGTTAATAGATAATGATACCTATCATTTCAACCGTATTAAAGGCCCTCACACATCTCCAATCTTATCAAAAATCTATAACTAACAAAAATAATCAAAATGTTCTTTCTCAATTGCTTGAAATAGGTGACCTCATTCTCTATGAGAATCAAAAAAATATGAATGATTCACCTAATCAAAAGGGGTAATTTACCCTAATTGGTTAGGTCCTTACATTGTGACCTTTTCCTAGTGGTTATGGTTCCTATGGAAAGGTGGATGGTGTGTTGTTAAAAGATCCTATAATTGTCACGCACTTGTGTTGATATTATGCATAAATTATTCCTATATGTCATTTAGAGGATCCATAATGTTTGTCACATTAGGTAAATTGTGTTATGACATTTCTTCATTAACATGACTCATTTTTATTTCATTGTGTTATGATGTGCTCATCGGTATGATTAATTTCTTTGATTAGGATTTAATTATATGTGTGTGTTGTCATTGCATGCATAGTATAATACTAAACATATATTTACATCTATCTATGTCATTTAATCACGTTAGATTCTCACGACATTTAATTAAATATGTGTCTAACATATTTAAAATTTACATCATGATGCCATATAATAAAACCATACATCACAAATTCATATAAAACATACATGAAAACAAATGCATCTATCCAAAAGAATGCACAAAGGTCAAATCAAAATCTTGTTTGTATATGTATATCATCAATATGAAGGTATCAATGTACATGTGTCACATAACTACAAAAACACGTAATGAAGGAATGCATGTATTTAACTATGCATGCCAAAAGAGTTACATACCTCGTCAAACCTACCAAAAATGTATCTCTACATCAAAAATCTATATATATAATCTCATAAACCACTTAGTGCATGGGTCCTAGAGCCTACGTGATGCAGCTAAGGATAGAGAATCCCCAAAGGAGATGTCAAATCCTTGCAGAAAGAGTCAACACAGTGGAAAATAGTAAGATACAATCAAGAACAACATGATTGGGATCCAAAAAACAATTTTTATTAATAATAATTTCTTCATACATGTCAGTTTGTAAGGCCCTCCTAGTTTTGGCCAAGTACAAAGAAAACCCAACTCAAACCTATTCCTAGATTTTCTGAAGTCTCAGAGCTATCCTCTAGCATCTTCTTTTCTACCCATCCCTTTCTCTATACTTCTTCCTCCCTCCCAAATGAGCACAATTCCTAAATTTATACACACCCACCAATAGGTCATCCTCAATAAATGATTACACATCCCAAGAAACATTTTAGACCCAGTCAGCCTAAACCCTAATTAAATGCCACATTTAATCATTTCACAAGGATATCTCCAACCAAAAAGTTGGCCACAAATATATCCACCTAGGAAATCATGCCAAACATCTCCACCGATCAAAAACACAGACCACAACCAAAATCAATCGATCGCTTAACTCACTGAACCAATGTCATGAAGAACAGCAATAACCGATAGAGAAATAACACGATCTCTCAAACCACAACACCTCGAGAAGTGTGATCATAGAATTTGACTCTAAAAATAGAAATAAACAAACCCTTTTCACCACTTTTTCCAAACATCTCTATGGATTGACTGATCACAGAATCTCAAAAAACTTCCTAGAACCAAAACTCCTTACATCCAGTCACAGAATCCATCAGAACTTGAGAACAGTAACTCCAAAAAAGTTATGATCATAAGACAAGCTTATTAATGACCCCATGAACACTATATCATTATTGTACCTTTTTAAGATCCAAATAAATCCACCAAGCTAGAAATCACCCAACCAATGACAAAGAACAAAAACAAACATGAAAATTGGTAACAAAAGTTTACCAGAAAACCAATTGTTTTTGGATGATGCAATATTACTAAGGACCAAAGATGCTCCTGCATCAGACACTTGGGGTACAAAAATAAGTGGTCTCACACTTGCTATCACAACCTCATCTTGACCATCGATTTCCAAATCCTCAAAGGCAAGAAGACAAACTTGTCTACAAGAAACCTCTACTTCTTCCACTCAAACCTCTAAATCTTTTGCACTGCAACCAATCAGTCAACATGCATACCAAAAAGAACAAACTAATCAGCATCCTCAATACAATGTATCAAATGTGCACTTTCCTTCACAGATAAAACATGCAACTCATCATCTTCCACCATCAGCTCATCAAAAATAAGGAACTCAAGATGCTTAACCTCACCATCAGCCACCTCTATATCCTTCTACGACTCAAAAATACAAGTATTAGCATATCCAATCAGCAAATCCTCACTCGCAAAAATAGGATTAACAACTCCAATGAGAACCCTATCAACAAGATCATCAATACAAACCTCCTCAACATTACCCTCAAAAAAAGGTAAGTCTTCCACCTCATCAGCAATCTCATTACCCACAACAAGATGCTCTTCAATTTCCACATCAGACCCATCCATCTAATCATGAAAACCATCTACCACCCCAAGCTCAAAAATTTCAGTGTATTCCTCTTCAATAGCAACATCAACTTACCATTTCCTCCTTTGAAAAAACCTCTTCATAGGCCAAACTAGCCTCTTCTAGATCGGTAAATGCCAACTACAATTCAACCTCTCAGCTTCCTCAAGATTACTAGCAAACTCTTCCAACTTATTCTTATAACCACTTGGATTTGGTCTGTTCCAACTATAGACCCTATTTTCCCTAAGTGTGATCATGCCCCCTCGGGAATGAAATCAAAGGAAAAGAAACAAAATCCCTTTGTTGAAATGATATATCACTTGCATGGAACGGGTAGGTCAAGAAAGAAGGAATTAGAAGAAGTGAAGAAATGAAGGTGTATTTAGAGAAAACACATGTTTTACCAAGTTAATCACATTTTTTTTTAAAGTGAGTTCGATTTTGTTCCGGATAGATCAAATATTTCAGGAATCATGGATTATGTAATTAACTTGGATTTAGAAGAAGAAGAAAAATATTTTTGAGCCCAAATTCCTTATGCTTTTACTTCTTTCACAAATGCATCATGCAATCTCTAAATGCAGCTATATGCAGACTCTTAGGACTTGTCACTGATTGGCAGATATTAGACATTTGTATCATCATTGGGTGCTTTTTGAAATGGATACCACCTGATAGTACAACAATCACTAATACCCACTAATATTATAAAAGTATGAAAAATATGTTTTATTGATCAGAACAGACCAAATCCAGGTGGTTACAATTCTCAAGTTGGCTTAAGATCTATCTTCAACCAACTGGTCAAGATTTCTCAACATTCTCCTCCTATCTCTCAAGGTGTAATTGCCTTATATCGATGATTTGTTTGCAAGATTCTAGTTGTCTCTCAATCAATGATCTATTGAACATCTTCTCAAAATGTCTTGAATGGGTGATCGGTTCACTAACAATAGGGTTTCTCAATGGTTTTACCTCCCTCCTAGGTTCACAACAAGAAACATCAAAATTCCTTATTTGGGCCATTCCACACACATCCATAGCAAGTACAGGTCAGGTACACAATCTTACAACCCACAGCATGCCCTCCATTGGATCACAACCTTAGGAACAAACAATTAACCATTATATTCTCCAATCATCTCATACCAGCCATCAATTGGTAACAGAAACTCAATCTCTAGCAGAAAATCCCTTCCAACCACCTTGTGCAAGCCCTTCCCTGATGTGATTCATATATAGACTCTACCTCCTCACAAACAATGCCCCAAAAGTTTCACAAGTTTAGACACCATGATTCACATGACAACAAGATCAAACTAGCTCTCATACCACTTGATGCAGCCAAGGACAGAGAATCCCCAAAGGAGATGTCAAATCCTTACACCAAGAGTAAAAATGGTATAAAATAGCAAGATTTAATCAAGAAAAACATGATTGGCATCTAAACAAAAAGTTTTATTAATCATAATTTCTTCATACATGTCAGGCTATAATGCCTTCCCAGTTTTGGCCAAGTACAAAGAAAACCTAACAAGAAAACCCAACTCAGATCTATTCATCGATCTTCCTAAGTCTTAGCGTTATCCTCTAGAAGCTTCTTTGCTACCCATCCATTTCTCTAGACTCCTTCCTCCCTCCCAAATGAGCGCAAACCCTAAATTTATACACATCCACCAATAGGTCAGCCTCAACAAATGATTACACATCCCAAGAAAAGTTTTAGAAACATTTTAGACCCAGTCGGCCTAAACCCTAATTAAATGCCACATTTAATCATTTCACAAGGATCTATCCAATAAAAAATTCAGCCACACATAGATCCACCTAGGAAATCATGCCAAACATCTCCACTAATCAGAAACACCAATCGCAACCTCAATCAATCGATCGGTTAACTCACTAAACCAATGTCATGAAGAACAATAGTAACCAATAGAGAAATAACATGATCTCTCAAACCATAATACCTCAATAAGAGTGATCATACAATTTGACTCTATAAAAAAAATGAAAAAACCATTTTCACCACTTCTGCCAAACATCTCTATAGATTGACCGATCATAGAATCTCATAAAACTACTTGGAACCAGAACTCCTTCTTAAATCTAGTCACAAAATCCATTAGAACTCGAGAATGATAACTCCAAATGAGTTGTGATCATAGGAAAAGCATATTAATGACCCCATGAACACCATATTATGAATGCACATTTTTAAGATCCAAATAACTCCACCAAGCCAGCAATCACCCAACCGGTGACCAAGAACAAAAACAAACACAAAACCTGGTAACAAAAGTTCACCAAGAAACCAATTGTTTTTGGATAATGCAAGATTACCGAGGACTTAAGATGCTCTTGTATCAGACACTTAGGGTACAAAAATAAGTTTGTCTCACACTTTCTATCACAACCTCATCTTGACCATTAGTTTCCCAATCCTCAAAGGCAAGAAGACAAACCTGTTTACAAGAAACCTCTACTTCTTCCACTCAAACCTCTGAATCTTTTGCACTACAACAACCTATTCAACACACCTACCAACAAGAGAAAACTGATTAGTATCCTTAGCATAATACATTAGATCTATACTCTCCTACATAGATAAATCATGTAACTCATCACATAACTCATCACCTTCCACCATCACCTCATCAGCATCAATGAACTCAAGGTGCTCAACCTCACCATCAGCAACCTCTAAATCCTTCTACAACTTAGAAACACAAGTAATAGCATACCCAATCAGCAACTCTTCGCTTGCAACAATAGGATTAACAACTCCAATGCAAACCCTGTTGGAATATTGGATGTGTGTGTACTGAGAGGGGAGGGGTGAATCGGTACCCTTAAAAACTTTTACACTTTAAACCTTAGTCATCATTGCTTAGATAACCAACCATTATAGCTTTTCTACTTCATGCATGTAATATCATAACATAAATGTAAGTGCATGTAAACAAACATAGAAAAATTCATGAAACTCATTTACACATGACACTTGAATTGATAATGCAAAAAACCCATGTTAGAAGGTAAAAACAGCAGTGGGGATGCAACCCACAAAGCTTCACTATCTGTAGAATAGAAGGTGACAGTTAAGGCTACAAGTTGTGATCACTTCTAATGATCTTACCCTATTAGGAGTATCATGTTAGAATGTTAAGTCTACTCGGTTAAGATATTTTAGCAATACAATGTATGTGTGCACTTAGTTAAGAGATTTACAATAATACTACTAAGTCCACCTTCTTGAAGGATTTTTTCTGTTTGCTACAATTGTTATGGAGTAGAAAAAAATATAGATGACCTAATAGCTTTCAATCTTGAATTTTTGATTACATATCCATTAAGTTCACAAAATATATGTATCACCTATTGCAATGGATAATATATTTGTTCTACTCAATAGCCTTGAATGTAGTTCTTCATAACTGAATTCTTCTTTATCTATCCTTCTACATGAAAACCTTTGTCTAATCTATAGATGTTCTTGTGTGGCTACAATCATCATGTTCTTGATTGATTATACATCTATATATACAATGTTTTGACCTAATTAGGTTTCATGATTTTCTTGAATAACTCTATGATCAAAGGTTTACAACTTGACCTTGATCTCCTAGTTTGCATGAATACAATTAGTTAACTAATTGCATCCACATATTATGCTAGTCTTGATCCACAAAAAATGGTTTTCCAGCTAAGAATAAAAAAAATTTAAATATTAAAGTGCTTTAGCTGACATGTAGTTTGAGATCTATTTTTCTTGGGAATAAAACTATCTCTCGGTAGACTGGTGTTCGGGGATGTCTCTATAGACTATGCTCAGTGATGTCTCTATAGATTGTGCTTGATTATTTCTCTGTAAACTGTGCTTGGTGAAGTCTCTGTAGACTATGCTCTGTGAAGTCTCTGTATATTATTCTCGGTGAAGTCTCTATAGACTGGTTCTCGGTGATCACTACGCCCGATGTTCAAAATATTTTGGTGATCACTGCATTTAACCATTTTTGTGACCACTGTGTTTGGTGAAGGCTGTCACTCGATGATCATGTGACCAACGGTCCAAAACTTTTTTCTTATAATAATGAAAATTTTTGATCCTTTAAGGATTATCAAACCCTATAAACAAGGTCATCAATACCAACCTCCTCAACACTACCCTTAGGAAAAGGTAACTCTTCCACCTCATTAGAAGTCTCATTACCCACAACAAGATGCTCTGCAATTTCCACATCAAACCCATCCATCTGATCATGAAAACCATCTACCACCCCAACCTCAGAAAGGTCAGTGTATTCCTCTTTAATAGAAACATCAACTTTCCATTTCCTCCTTTGAACAAGCCTCTTCACAGGCCAAACTACCCTTTTTTGGATCAATAAATGTCAACTACAATTCAACCTCTCAGCTTCATCAAGCTTACTAGCAAACTCTTCCATCTTCTTCTCAAATCGGATAAAGATCTATCTTCAACCAACTGGTCAAGATTTCTCAACAGATTCTCCCCTTCTCTCTCAAGGTACAACTACCTCAGATCAATGATTTGTTTGCAAGATTTTAGTTGCCTCTCAGTCAGGGATCTACTGAACATATTCTCAAACTACTTTGAATAAGTGATCGGTTCACCAACAACATGGTTCACAGTAAGAAACATCAACAATCCCTCTCTAATCCATTCCACAAGAATCCATGGCAAGTGTAGGTCAGGTACACAATCTACCACCCCACAGCATGCCCTCCACAAGATCACGAGCTCAGGAAAAATCAATTAACCACCACATTCTAAAATCATCTCATACCAGCCATCAACTAGTAACAGAAACTCAATCTCCAGTAGAAAATCCCTTCCAACCACCTTGTACAAGCCCTTCACTGATGTGAGTCAAATCTTTACCTCCTCACAAAAAATACCCCAGAATCTTCACAATTTCAAACACAAGGAATCACACAAAAACAAGATCAAACTAGCTTTGATACCACTTGATGTAGCCAAGGACAGAGAGTCCCCAAAGGATATTTTAAATCCTTGTAGAAAGAGTCAACACAACAGAAAAAAGAAAGATACAATCAAGAACAACATAATTGGAATCCAAACAACAAGTTCTATTAATAGGAATTTATTCATACATGTTAGGTTGTAAGGCCTTCCCAAGTTTGGCCAAGTACAAAGAAAACCTAACAAGAAAACCCAACTCAAAACTATTCTTATATCTTCCTAAGTCTCAAAGCTATCCTTTAGTAGCTTCTCTGCTACCCATCCCTTTCTCTATAATTCTTCCTCCTTCCCAAATGAGCGCAAGCCCTAAATTTATATACAGCCACCAATAATCTGGCCTCAACAAATGATTACACATCCCAAGAAATGTTTTAGATCCATTCTCCCTAAACCCTAATTAAATGCCACATTTAATCATTTCATAAGAATTGACTATCCAAAAAATAAGTCGGCCACACATAGATCCACCTAAGAAATCATGCCAAATAGCTCCACCGATTAGAGACACCGACCTCAACCACAATCAATCAACCGGTTAACTCACTAAACCAGTGTCATGAAGAAAAACAACAACTGATAGAGAAATAACAAGATCTCTCAAACCACACCAGCTTGAGAAGCGTGATCATAGAATTAGACTCTGAAAATAAATGACCAAACCCTTTTCACCACTCTTGTCAAACATCTCTATTGATTGACTGATCATAGAATCTTAGAAAACTACCTGAAACCACAACTCCTTACATCCAGTCATAGAATCCATCAAAACTTGAGCACGATAACTCCAAAATATTTGTGATCATAGGAAAAGCTTCCTTATGACCCCATGAACATCATATCATGACTGCACTTTCTGAAGATCCAAAGAACTCTACTGAGCCATAAATCACCCAACTGGTGACAAAGAATAGAAATAAACACAAAATGGGTAACAAAAGTTCACCAGAACACCATTATTTTTGGATGATGTAATATTAATGAGGACCCAAGATTCTCATGCACCACTACAAATGATATTGGGTCCTGGCCCCAATGTGATGGTTTCCTAACTAAGATAGACTATGACAAAGCATCTAAAGTTCTCGAGGTGCAAATCCCACTCAACTCTCCTTTTCATATATGTAATACTCTCCCTCTAAGAGGTTACTTTCTCTACCTAAAATGTCATCTCTCTCAGGATGGCATCCTCCCTCTACTTTTTTGTTGGTAGGTTATCTATGAGCTCACACACTATGAGGTAGTCAAGATCACCCACAAAACTACTCTAAGCATTGTCAACCTAGCTCTAGAGGTCACTAACTTGCATCTGTAAGGTGTCATGTTCTTTCTTAGCACTCTTTTCCCATGTCACATCCTAGTCTCACTATGTGGGGATATTATCCAACTATGTGGTAGCTTCGTTCCTCTACCCCATCATAGTGTCTAGTTGTGCCATGATCTATATGAGCTCTACCCCCACCTCCTTATACCCTATCTTGATTCATTATGTAGGCTAAAATAGTTTTACATTCCTCCTAGCTTCCTAACATGCCTTATAGGCATCCAGGACAAGGCCTCGAGTGGCAATATTTGTGAATACATCTTAGAGTGCATAGTGGATAAAGACAAGTCACTTTGTGACACTCTTTTAAGACACAATTAAATATTATATCAATATATACATCATCATAATCATTTATTTACTACATCAAATGAAAAATCTACATCAAAAAAACCATGAGTATACCTAGTTTATCATCCTAAAAAGTAAGCACCCTTATTAGATGCTCATTTTTAGCCCCATTTTAGTATGTGTGTGGGTTCCCACATTGATTTCATGTTCTTATAACACTTATTGGACCTTAAAATTAACATTATATGTTCAAATTTTGAGGTTATCCCTTATTTCTAAGTGTACTCCTCCATTTTCCCTCCAATCAAATAATTCATTTCCTCATCTAAGACCTATTCATTTATTTTTGGCTTTTAGGATCCTTTATGACTTCACAGCAACCTGCATTTTCTTCCCCCTCTTATTTTCACCTTCCCTGACATCCTCGTTAAATTTGATCTTATTTTTCTAGGAATAAGTCAACTAGCCGACTCTTCCCTGGGGACAAGTTGACTGGATGACTTGTCCCTGGGCTTTTTGGCCCAAATTTTGCCCAAAGCCTGATGATGGGGTTTTCCTCTAAGATTTAGATTTTTGGTTGGCCTTCCTAAGTTTTAATCCATGAGATAATGCATATATTATATAAACCCCCTTTTCTCTCTTTATTTTGGAATCCATTATCAAGTGCAAGAATTTCATATCAAGTTTTCAAGCATTCATGAACAATCAAGCAAAATTGGAGTTCAAGATATCTTCTTCAATCAAGATACCAAGTCTTCAATCCTTCTTCATCATCAATCATTGTGGAAAGTTACAAAATTCATCATTCAATTATTTGGTTTCATCATTTCCTATTAGGATTTTGTTGAGTTCAATCTATTGCATCAACACTTGTGATCACATCGAAAAAAGCATTGCGCCATTAAGGTATAAAGTGATTTATGTTTCACGTCTAAATTCTATTTCATCCTCCCTTAAAAAATTTCAAGGTTGATTCCTAAAGTAGGGTTTGACCAAGGAAAACCCCCTTACACAACCTTCTTCCCTATTTTTTGTGTGCAAGAACAAGTTGTGGAGCTGAGATTTTAGATCTGGGCAGTACAGGTGCATTTGTAAACCCCTAGAAAGTTTCATCATTTTTTGCTAGAATAATTTATCTAAATGACTTGTTCTCAAAAATTCAACTTGTCTCTACCATTTTTTAGTGATATTTTAGGTGCATAGAGATGCAGGTCCTTTCCTTCCAAATCTAAAGTTATAGCAGAATTTGAGATTCCGGCGATAGTCAAATTCATCTTCAAAGTCCTACCTTCTCCATCTTGTTTCCAGGTGCACTTATTCTTCCTTTTTTTTCCTTCATGCTTACTTTATCAGATTAGATTTCTTAAAGAATCATATCCTCATTAAGCATAGATCTTGAATTAGCACCCATCCTCCTTTTAGTTGTTCTAATCATATCCACCTTGTGAGGGTTTTAATTCCAATGCATGAAGATCTTATTGAGTGATCTACATCTTAGCATTGTTCACCATTTTCTATTATACATTTTGGTGAACCCGATGTGAAGTATTTCCATTCTTATTTGGTGTCTAGATCTCCTTGTGTGTATTATATAAGATCATAGCTTTATTACATTATATTCATCTAGATATATAGGTTCACCAATTTCTATTATACATTTTGGTGAACCCAAGTCATAGCATTTCCTCCTTTTGACTTTAGTGGTAAGGTCCTCCTTGTCTAGATCTACTTTGTATGTATTGCATTAATCAATCTTTACATCATATTTTTCCTACATTGTATGTATTTAGATCTTATTTGCATGCATTACATTTTTTTCATAGATCCATTGCATTCTTTCATGATTACATGTTTCAAAACAATTAAAAAAAATACAACAATATTTCATTCCATATATTTTTGTATTTTCACTTTCATTCTATGAATGGGATTGTTATCATCATTTACTAGTTCAATTTAAATTTTCTTTCAATAATTTCAATATGTTTCCTTTCATGTGTATTATGATAACTTAGTTCTTAATTTCATTGATAATCACAATATCCCCTCTCCCAAAACTAATCTCACTCAAGAGAACATTTTAGCACAAGAAGAGTATATTAACCTTTCTTCAAACAATCTCCCTCCTAAGGGTGAGACCATGAAATTTTATGTTGATCCTTCTCCTAAAATGTATCTCCCTCATGAAGATATTTTGGTGCAAGAGAAGGATACTTTACCCTGCTTTCCTTATCATCCCTTTCCTTTTACGGATCAAGCTTTAGTGATTCGTTATTATTCCTCTCCTAAAGTGTGCTTTATTCGTAGATATGTCCCTACCATTGATGATTGTCCAATTTGGGATGAGCCCTTGGAAACTGATATTTATTATTCTCTTCATCATGAAACAGCCTTTATAAAACAAGATGATATAATGGTTGTCACTTCTTCTACTCCCTCTAGAGATGACACACTCGTATTTTATGGTGATCCTTCTCCCAAGATGTACTCTCTTTATGAGTAAATTTTGGAGCAAGAGGAGTACATTATAAATACCTTTATTAATATAAACTTACCTTCATTTGACATCCCTTCTACATATGAAGCATTAACAAAAGTTACTAGTCCCTATTTTAAAGTTTGTCTTACTCATGAGGATATCTTACAATAATATGATAATATCATGACTATGTTCCTTGATCCTCTCCCTTCTATTGATAAACTCATGAATAATCAAGAGTGTGATCAAGTCAATATCACTCCAGATACCCCTCAAAACAAACCAGTAATTGTTGTAAAAGGTCTTATGGAACCCTATTATCATGAAGTATCATACACATATACTAAAGAGGATAATATCCTTGATATCTTTCCTTCTACAAATCCAACCTCAAAACATAAGGATCCTAATCAAGTCAACCCTATTCAATCTCCATTTCCTTCTTCAATTCTATCTCCAAAACAAATAGACAAACCCTCAACTCTTCAATATGGTGATTGGAGAACTTTATACTTCACACCAACCTTCTATCTTGATTTTAGAATCAAACACCGTATTCTAGCACATGTATGGATATTGATTGGGCCTCTTTAAAATTCAACCCTATTCCTCCTAAAATAGACCCTTACATTTTTGGTACGTCAAACCTTCCTGAAGGAAATGGCATAGGATGTGTGCAACAAAGCATTGAAAATAATGAGAAATCTATATCACATTTTTCAAAAGAAACTCTAGATTTCCAACCTTCCCGCTTCTCCAATCAATATATAAATTCTACTCCTAATTTCTCATCACAAAAAGAGAATATTTTTTTTGAGCTTATTAAGGCCAACTTAATTACTCTTCCTTTGAAAAACAAATTAAAAAATAGGAAACATAAACAAGACAATTCTTTCATTTGTATGTATCATCAAACTCATGGTCATGAGACTAATTAATGTTATGATTTGAAGTCTAAAATTCAAGGATTCATTGATTTTAATATAATTAAAATGACATCTAACAATGAATGGCACCATTTTCATGATCATTCTAAATAACATCTATGTTCCTATTATGTTTCTCCTCACTATGTGACATTGCTGACCTATCCTTTATAGGCTCATTGTCATTTATGGTGGTACAATTTTAAGGTGAAATCATACTTTGAGAGTAACATAATATTCCTTATTCATTTTCTCCTTACTTTGGGGGAAAGGGAACTATTTCACTCTCCTATTTATCCTGGCCCATTTTATCCTTTTTTACTCATTTCTTTTATAACATGATGTCCTTTCTTACATGGATTTGGTATTTTATGAAAGGATCTTCTCTTTTTGACGAGCTTTACATTCTGAGTTGCAACCTTATGCTTCATTGAAAGTGCATGTCTAGTATAAAATATCTATCATATAAGGTATATAATGGGTTATCTTTTCCCTTTCCTACACGCTTGGGGGGAAAGGTTTCATTTCTTAATCTCTTATTCCTTTCTAAGGATTCACTTCCTCTAATAAGCTATGTGGTCTTTTTTTATCACATGATATACTTTATGGCATGTATTTGTTGTTTTACGTAAGGATCTTCTCTTTTTTAGGAGATTTACATAACAAGTTATAATATTGTCCTTGCTTTAAAAGCGCATGTATATCCTTAAAAAATTCCCTTATTTGGGGGCTTAATATGTGTTATCCTTTATCAAGAATCCTTTTTTCATCTATCAATAGAGGGCCTAAATGGTGCATTTTTTTTCTCCTTCCCTCTTCGTCTTGAAGATGATATTTTTGTTCAAAAACTCCTCTTGAAGATATATTTCTCCTAACCAAGATCTCTTCCTTTCAACGGTCTCTTTCCATTTGCAAATATCCTTTCACGATTATCTATTTCCTCAGTCAATAATATTTTTCACTCTTTGCTAAGGGTATAAGCATACATTGTTGATTTAAGGATATCTCCTTGTTGTTGGAAGTAGGTATCCTTGTTCTCTTTTCCTTATGATTCCACCATGGTCATATGTTGTCATCATAAGGAGGGGGGAATATATATGTCCTCACTTGTACATTATGCATCCTTTTTGTTTATTGATCCCTAAGGAGATAATTCTTTCCTTAGGACTAATCGCTTTTAATCCCCATGGAAAAAATGCTTTCCGTAGGACTGATCTTCTAAATTGTGGTAAGCCTAGACACATCTGTAAGGACTGTAAAGAAGAAAAGAATAAATTTGATTATGATTCTGAGTTTGAGAAGGAAGATGGTGATATTTTCATTATAGCTTTGGCCACTCATGCATGTGATGATGCATGGTTAATTGAATCAGGTGCATCTTTTCATATGACCTCTAATAAAGATTGATTTTATGAATATGAAGAATTTGATTCAGGTAAGGTTTACTTGGGTGATAATTCTCATTTTAATATTATTGGTCGTGGTAAATTTAAAATCAGATTTCCTTTGGTAGAATAATAAAGATTAATGGTGTGTTGCATCTCCCTGGTATAAGACAAAATTTGTTATCTGTGAGAAAACTGATAGATTGAGGTATGATGGTTGTCTTCTCTAATGAAAGATGCAAAATGATGAGAGGTGTAATGGTTGTTGCTAGAGATGTTTGGATTGGTACTTTCTGTAAGCTAGATGCATACACTAATGAGTGTAATATTACTTTTGTGAAGACCAAATTTTTGGATACATCATTGGAAAAGGTGAGGGTTTCACCTTCTATAGATGGTCATGGATTTTGGGTACCTAAGGGTGATTTTTCTTCTGAATCAAATTTGCCTACAAGATAAACTATGTTATGGCACCAAAGACTTGGCCACATTAGAGAGAAGGGTCTAAGGACCTTGGAAAAGAAAAACCTTTTTGAAGGTTTTAACGATTGTAATCTTATTTTTGTTTTTTTTTTACATTGTATTTATGAAAAACAAAACCACATTTAGTTTTACTCGAGTTCTCATAAATCTTGAGGTGTGTTAGATCTTATTCATTCTGATGTGTTTGGTTCTGTAAATGTTACTTCCACTAAAAAATATACATATTATGTTTCATCTATTGATGATTAAATTAGAAGGACATGGGTATATTTTACAAAGATTAAATCTGATTTTTTCAATCAATTTAAAGAATTTAAAGTAGTAATTAAATTGTATACTGGAAGAAAAATAAAATATTTGAGGACAGATAATGGTGGTGATTTTTTCTCTAATTTTTTTGATATATTTTGTAAAGATTGTGGCATTTATAAGAAGAAAATAAATTTATATTCTCCACAAAAAAATGGAGTTGTAGAAAGGATGAACATGACGTTGATGGAGAACGCTAGGAGTATGCTAAGTAGTATTATCTTAGAGAAAAGGTTTTGGGTTGAAGTTCTTTCCACTGCTTGGTACTTGATTAACAGGTCTCTTACATAATCTCTTGTTGATTAAATTCCTATGGAAGTGTCGTCAGGTCATAAGCCTTCATCAATGCATCTTAGAAATTTTTTATATAAAGCATATGCATATGTGCCAAAGGAGAAGCAAAAAAAGTTGGAGAACAAGTCTTTAAAATGTATCTTCACTGGCTACAATCATGGTGTGAAAGGATACAAGCTATAGGAACCTATTTCACATTAGGTAATACAAGTAGAAGTTTTATTTTTAGATAAACTAAGATTTCTTCTCTTAAATTGCAGCTTCAACATACTAAAAAGGAAGATGTGATTCAACTACCTTTTACACTTGAGAAAGTTGGATCGAGACCCTTAGATAGAAAAGAGATTGAGGGGATCTCATCTAGCTTTGGATCTTAGAAAGAGAAGGAAGAACCTCAAACTTATCTTGTTTGAAGATCTACAAGGAAAAGATAACCACCTAAAAGGTATTCTCCTGATGGCTAAAGATGTATTTTTCTTTGAATACTAGTGTTGATGAACCTAGATCTGTAGAAGGGGCATTAGGTATGAATTATGCAGAATCCTAGAAGATTTCTATGGACCAATAAATGGAAGCTTTAAAAAATAATGATACATTGGATCTTGTATTATTTTCATAAGGATGAAAAATTCTTGGTTGCAAATGGGTGTTTGGGAAATAAATTTGTTCATATGAAAGCATTGAGAAGTATAAAGCAAGGTAGGTTGTGAAAGGATAATCTCACATTGAGGGTGTTTATTATGGTGATATATTCTCCTATTGAAAAAATTATATCCATTAGTTTTTTCTTTCTATTGATCCTGCTTGTGATTTAGAGATTGAGAAAATGGATGTGGAAATTGCTTTCCTTCATGGTGATTTGGAGGAGGATATTTACATGACACAGGTTGAGCATGACATGGTAAAATATGAAAGTAATTCAGTTTGAAAATTAAAGAAATGTTTGTATGGCCTCAAGTAGAGTCCTAAAATGTGGTACCATAAATTTGATACATATGTATTGTGTTTGGGATTTGAGTGTTCTAAATCATATCACTATTTTTATTATAAATTTGATGGTTTTTATTTCTTGTACATTACATTATATTTTGATGATATGTTACTCATTGGTAAAGGGAAATTTATTATTGTATAACTTAAGTCTTGACTTTCTACTAAATTTGAACTGAAAGATCTTGGTGCAGCTAAACACATTCTTGGGAAGGAAATTAAAAGAGATAGAGTGACCATAAATATATGGCAAGGCCAAAGTAAATAAGTGAACTTAGTTTTCTAGAGGTTCAGCATGTAGGATTGTAGACCATTATGTGCTCCTTTTACAGTTGGAATTAAATTATCTAGTTTCAAATTATCCTACATCTCCATTAGAGATGGAGGGCATGAGAAAAGTACTTTACTAGAGTGCAGTTAGAAGTTTGATGTATGTTATGGTCTATACTAGACCATACCTTTCCCAAGTAGTGCAAATTCTTTATAAATATATGTCTAATCCTATTAGAGTTCATTAGAATGAAGTTAAAAGAGTCTTAAAAATTTTGAAGGGTACCTCATAATATTATTTGTGTTATCATGGTAATATGATAGGAGAGGAAAATTTTCTCGATATTCATGATTATTTGGATTCAGATTAGCCATGTGATATTGATAGTAGAAGATCTAGGAGTGCTTATGTGTTTACAGTATTTGGTCATGCAATTATTTGGATGAGTAAGTGATAGGATGTGGTTTCTTTTTCAACTACTAAATAAAAATATATGGAAGCTATTCATGCTTGTAAGGAGTCCATTTGGCTTAAGAGATTGTGTTCAGATTTTGGAATAAAACAAGGAGCAATGAAAATTTATTGTGATAGTTAGGTTCTAATCTATCTAGCAAATAACCCAGCTTTTCATGCCAGGGCCAAGAACATTTATGTTCAGTATCATTTTTTTGATATGGTCTAGGATGGTAGGGTGAATCTAGTTAAGGTAGAAACTTTGATGAATGTTGTAGATTCATTAATAAAGGTTGTGAGCACAAATAAGTTCAAATGGTCTTCGAAGTCTATAGGCCTCATGGCTCCTAGAATTAAATTATGGTGTAGATACTCACTTCTCTCTTTCTTTTAAGGTGTTTGACAAGTGGGAGATTGTTGGAAAAAATGTCTCAACCTTGCATTAACATGGGGTTACTATTTTTAGTAAATTTTCATTTGAGCACAGATTTTCCCTATTATTTTCTTGAAGTTTCAATTTGATAAGATAAGCATATTATTAAAATTTTATTATAAGATCATGTCCATATTTGAAGATATTTAAGTTTCTATTTTTAGAAATTGTTGAAAAAAAGTTTCAAATACAATTATAGAGGCTTTATAAGCATAAAAATAGGCCAAAAATATGGTTGAATAGCACATTTATTTCATAAATTATAGATCACATCTCAATCTTTCCAACACTGCAAACATTTTGTTAATCAAACACCCGGTTTGAAATTTATGGCATCTGGAAGTTGGGTCTCCCGAAAGAGGAAATGTAAAATGTGTTAAGCATGTAAATGAGCTATAAAAGGGAGTTGCACGTGTTAGTGTGTGTATTGACACATCATAGGGAATATTTAATTGGACATACGGTGGGCACTACTTTATAAGTGGTTTTTAGCCCATAGTTTTGTAATATCATTTAGCAGTTTCTTGTATTGTATCTCCTATATATTAGGTGTGTAAAATGGAGGGTGTGTATAAGATTCTTATAGTTATTCAATTATCTATGGAACTATGGTTGGTGATACTCCTGAGAGAATATTTCTCTACAATTATATTATAATATGTTATTGATTATTGAATAATATATTGGCCTATTTTTGGGGTGTGGAGATTTTCTCCCGAAAGGGTTTTCCCCGCATAGACCAGTGTGTTATGGTATGCATGTTGTTTTGTTATTTTTGTTATAAAAAATTGCAAGCCTCTAGAAGATCTTGCTACAATGACTTTAGATGAGAAGAAGGAATTCAACAATAATATGAAATCAAATGAAGCCTTTTTTAGTGCATTATCAAATGTTGAATATACAAACAATATAGGATTAGAGACTGCACATGATGTATGGACAAAGTTGGAGACATTATATGAAGGAGATGAATGTTTTAAGCAAGCCAAGATGCAAAGTCTAAAATGAAAAAATCATTGAAGATGAGTGAAGATGAGAACAGTACTGCCTATGTGAATAAGATCATTGAACTTGTTTGTGCAACCAGATGCACTAATGGAACCTTGGATGAGAACCAAATTGTTTCTAAGATCCTAAGATCCTTGACTCCTCTATATAATCACAAAGTTTTTTCTATTGAAGAAATCAAAATTGTGGTACCTATAACAATAGATTCTTTGATTAGTAAGTTATCTTCTTTTGAAATGATATAATTTGGTGATAGTCTTCCTAAAGTTGAAACTGCATTTAAAGCTACTATTTCTAAGGATAAGCAAAGATATAATTCTGGAGAAAGTTCATCTAAGTGTGAATCTAGATATGCTAAGGAATGGGCATAGATTAAGGAAGAATAAAGGAATCTTGATGAGCTTGAAGCCCTAATTGCAAAGAGAATACCTAAGGGATCTGGTAAGTATCAAGTAATTTTTCCTTTGAAATGCTTTGCATGTAATAAGATTGGTCATATTTCTTCACGATGTCCTGATAGAGAACATAAGTACAAGCCTAATAAATTCAAGTCTAAATATCAGAAGAAGTGTTATTATGTTGTTGATGAAGGTGGGAATGATGATGAATCTAAAAAGAGTGAATATGAGATTGTGTTTATTTCTATCAAAGATGAAGATCCTAATTTTGTGAATGAAGAAAAATCCTTGGTTTTGAATGTGGATAAGAAGAATGAATGGGTTATTGACAGTGGATGCTCACAACACATGACTGAAGACAAAAACAAATTTGTGAAATTGGAAAGGTATGATGGTAGTGTTGTCAGATTTGGCAATGATACTCCTTGCATGATCAAAGGAAAATTTTCTATTACTCTTGATGGTAATAATAATATTGATGATGTTCTATATGTTCAAGGTTTGAAATATAAACTTTTGAGTGTTGGTAAGCTAGTTGATAAAGGTTGAAATCTACAATTCAAGAATGGAATGTGTAATATTATTAGAAGCTCTGGAATTGAGATTGTTACTAAAGAAAGACTAAAGGTAATGTATTTCATTTGAACAATTCTGAGAGTAGATACTTGATTTCTAAGATTGATGAAAGTTGGTCATGGCATAAGATATTTTTTCATGTGAACTTTGATAACATTGTGAAGATTTGTTAGAGATATTACTAAATTGATGAAGCATGTTAATGTGATGTGTAAGGAATATTATTGGGTAAGTTGACTAAGTCTACTTTTAAGATTAATAATTATTATTCAAGTGGAATTATGGGTTTGGTGCATATTGATCTATGTGGTCTTGCCAGAACAAGAAGCTATTATGGGTACAGGTAATTCATTCTATTCATTGACGATTATTATATAATGATGTGGGTTACATTTTTGAAAGAAAATATGAAGCCTTTGACAAATTCAAGATTTTCAAAGATATGGTTGAGACTAAAATGGGATTGAAGTTGAAATTTATGAGATCAGACAGAGGTGGTGAATTTAATTGTACTAAGTTTAATATTTTTTGTGAAGAACATGGAATAAAGAGATTGATGTCTTCTCTGTGAACCCCACGATAGAATGGAATTGAAGATAGAAGGAATAGAACTATTCTAGACACTACTAGAACTATGATGATTCAAGGAAATGTTCCACATATCTATTGGAGAGAAGTTGTTAGCACTGCAGTATACACATTGAACTAAAAATTAAGCAAGGACTCAGTAAGACACCTTATGAACTTTCGTATGGTCATGTTCCTACAGTGAGGTATTTTAGAATTTTTGGAAGTAAATGTTATATCGGAAGAGGTGAAGACCTAGGGAAATTTGATCCTAGATGTGATGGAGGAATATTTCTTGGTTATTCTAGAAAAGAAAAGAATATAAATGTTATAACCAGATATTGAAGAAATTCATTGAAAGTGAAAATGTGAAAGTGGATGAGAATTTTTAGAAATGGATCAGATCTTGCATATATGAATTAGATGATGAATAATAAATTTGGATTGTGCAAGCACATAATCAGAATCAGAATTAGAATGAATCGGTAGAACAGAATGAAGAAGATGCAAATGATGAAGTGGAAACACAAGAGTCCGGTACAAAATAAAATCCAAAGAATCCTAGGTATTTAAGGTTAAATCATTCATACAGTCATATTATTGATGATAAGAATCATGGTGCTATGACTACAATAATAAATTTTAAAAATGAAATTTGATGAATTTCTAAGATTGAGCCTAAAGATGTTGATGAAGCATGTAAAGATGATAGTTGGGTTTTAGCGATGGAAGAAGAATTGGAACAGGTTGAGATGAATAAAACATGGATTCTTGTTCCTAGACCTAAAGAAAATAATGTGATCAATACTAAATGGGTATTCAGAAACAAATTAAATGAAGAAGGTGAAGTGGTTTGGAATAAAGTCACTTTTTCAAGGGATACTCACAGATGGAAAGAATTGAATTTCAGGATAAATTTTCTCCTGTTGCTATAATTGAAGTTGTTAGGATGCTTCTTGCATATGCTACTTACAGATATTTCAAGGTATATCAGATGGATGTTAAGTCTACATTCTTGAATGGAGAGTTGGAAGAGGAAGTGTACATTGAGCAACCAGATTGTTTTCCTTTGACCGATGACTATGACATGGTTTGCAGATTGAAGAAAGCACTTTCTGGATTGAAACAAGCACCTAGAGCCTAGTATCTAAGATTATATAAGTATTCAATGACACTTGGTTTTAGTAAAGGTACTGCTAATAGTAATTTGTGCTTCAAAATTGATCATGATAACATTTTGATTGTTGAAGTATTTGTGGATGATATTATCTTTGGTGGAAATGACAAGTTGAGTAAGTAATTTTTTGATGAGATGTAGAAGGAATTTGAGATGTCTATGATAGGTGAGATGAAATTTTTCCTTGGACTGCAGATTACACAAACTAATAAAGCTATTTTTGTATCTCAATCTAAGTATGTGAAAGAGTTGCTGAAGAAATTTGGTATGGATGATTTGTTAGAATATTTAATCTTTTCTTGCTTGTATTTATTGAATTTAGGATAAACCAAGGTATCCTACATTTATTTTATCCTCTATTACAAGTAGGAGGACACGTCATTTCTTTGTAATTCCTTTATTAAGGAAAATAGTTTATCCTCCTTAAGAGGATGTTACCATTTTACACACACCTATTATGAATGGTGGCATTCATATATTTGTGAGTTACTTTGTAACTCCTCTCCTCATCTCTATTTAAGAGATGCTCCTCTCTCTCATTTTAATATTATGATGTTATTGTAAATGAGCTTCTTGATCTCTCTCTCTCATTCTTAGGCTTTGCCTCATTCATAATTCACAAGGGGTTTTTCTTTTCTTTTCCCCTTTCAAAATTTCTTGTCTCCTTGTCTTGGCTCTTTTGGTGATTTCTCCAAGTTTATGCATTTCTCATGGTAACAATCTTCTCTTCAATTAACTCTCTTGGATTCTTGTTCCTTTCCTTTCTCTTTATTTTTTCCTTTCATGGTATCAGATCTAAGGTTACTAATTTGTGTTTGACTTAAAGTTGTTAAAGGTTACTATTTTGTGGAGCACACCTTGTTTTGGAGACATTCTTGAAGAGAGATAATCTTTAATATCATTTCTTAACTCATTTTTCTTTGTAGGATTTGCTGAATACCTATTTTTTTGTTTACTAACCCTCTTTGGAAGGCTAGCCGCCAGAGAGTTTCCTACATTTTTCTTTATCTTTTTTTTTTAAAAAAAACTTAACCTCAGTCATGTAAATGCAAGTTTACAAATTTTTTTCCTCTAATATCTCATAGTTTCATCTACAAGTTAATATTGTGTTTAATTTCCAAGATTATAAGTTTAAAGTTTGATTTGCATGATTATTAGTTTCACATAGACTTTGAAACTATTCTACGTTTGCAACTGTACTCTTCTTTTGAAGAGATTGAACAACATTTTCATTTATAATGCAGTATTCTAAGTTTTCATATAGACAAAGAATTTTATTTTCAAAGTATACTTTTATAGATATTGTACGATGTTTTTGATATAGAATTTCAATAAGCTATGCACATGTTTGTGACACAATTTTCTCCTCACCCTTGATGTCAATCCAAACGCTAAAAGAATTTCTTTTTTTTTCAATTCAAATAAAAATGTCTCTCTCAGTCACTCCAAACTCTCCAATCACTCCAATATTCCTTACCGCCTTCCTTGTGACATTTGTGGTGAATATTCTCATCCTAACATAAATTGTATTGCCCCTTCTTATAGCCACTTGAAGCCCTAAAATTGTAGGTACTCTATGTTTGAGTGTGTCTGCCAAGACGCTCCTATCTGAACTGTTTGCATTTAGTAAATCAGTGTATCACTCTTCTCATGTTGGTAGCTATCATTATTTCTTAATATATCTCCCCATTTCTACCTGCAATGGATTTGAGATCTCCCAAGGTGCATCCCAAACATAATGATGCATTCGTTTATCCTCACCCTCTGTAAGAATAGTTAATGTTGCCCTTGTCTGCAACCCATCCAAATGCAGCATTACAAAATTTTCACATAGCACATCCTTTCCTAACACTACCAATTTGTATTTCGGTCTATTACAACCAACAGCTTTGTATCTCCCATTTGCTACGTTGCCAACCGCTCCACCACCTTTGTCGCTATGTATCTCCCTGTGTAACTGCTCTGCCATATTCTCTATGATTGTGTAAGCTATATCCCTTTTCAAACGCTCCCATATGATGTTTTTGATGTTTTTCCTTCGTCTTTCTTAGCGGCCAATCATAACTTTTTTTTTTAGTCTGAACACTTTCATTTTAGTTTGACTCTTTTAAAAGTAGTTTAATTACATTGTTATTTTAAATAGTTGAAATCAATTATTTCTCATATAGTTTGTTCTGATTAATTAAAAATAGGATTTGAAAGGTCCCAAAACCTTGTACATAAGAATAAAAAGATAGGTCAAAGAAAGACCAAAAAACACCTGTGGAGCCCCACCAAACAAGCCAAAGGAACTAACCATAGTTCCAACCAAAAAGAAAAAGACCCAACCAGCCACAAACAAGGCAATCAAGATTTACATTTTTTCCCATCTTTACGTGAACGTAAGTTCATATCAAATGAAGGAGTGGAAGACTTAAATTTTTTTCCCTTAACTATTTTCCACCCATCCTCCACCTTTTCAACATCCTTCTTCCAGTCCAAAGAGGAACCAGAAGAGCCCACTAAAGGGTAGGTTATAATTCCTGCCACAGGAGGGGTAGGACTGGCACCACTATCAAACCCTAAGATCCTCCCAGGAGAACCATGACCAGCATAACCAAGAGCACCAAAAGACAAAAGTGTTGAACCAAGGACAGCATCATAATTCTGCACAGGGACAGCACTAGCAACACCAGAAGGGACAGCATCAGAGACAACAATAGTAGCTTCAAAGATAGCATTAGCAGCAACATATACATCATTAGAATCTCCAGCCAGAGCTTGATCATTCTAAGGAGGAGGATAGGCAGTTGATCCCCCATCCATGGAAACTATACAAACCGTATAATGTTTGCCAGAAGCCCCCAACCACCAAGAAGGTGATTTCTTCGATTTAATCTTATCAGATGTACACCGCGCAGCAAGATGGCCAGTCTTGTTTCTCATATAGTTTGTTAAATAGTTGTTTAAATAATCTTTATATAGTTTTTAATACATTTAAATAATATAATTTTAATAGTATAAGTGTTTTAACTTCTTGTTTAATAGTTTAAATTCAATTTTCTTTCAAATTTTACCAAAAATTTAAACCTCTTTTTCAAATGTTTATTTGAACACTTCAAACTTTTATTAACATTGTGTTAAATTCCATCTTATCATTATTTTACATTCGTTTATCAATGTTTTACATTCATTATTATCTAATCATAAAGTTTATTCTCATTATTTTTACGTTATTGTGCAATTATGTCTACTCTTATTCCTGAGATTAAACTAAACAATACTAACTATCATTCTTGGAAAACACATATTTCATTCATTTTCCATTTTAAACATATGTTAGATGTTGCTACTAATTCTAACTTTGTTCCATCCGCCAATGCTCCTCAAGCTAACATAGATGCTTGGAATGTTAAAAATGAGGAAGCACTTGGCCTAATTGGAATTTTATTGAGTCCCTATTTATATGTTTTGATTGCTAATTGTACTACAGCATATGCAGCATGGGATATTTTTTAAAACACCTATGATATCCCTAATGAATCAAGAAAGATTCAATGCCAAGATCAATTGGAGGATCTCAGGTATACTGATTTTAAATCTATAGATGACTTTTTATTAAAATTTAATTATGTTAAAAGTCAATTGCATGGTTTAGGAGTCACTTTAACTGATATTTGTTTAATTCATATTATTTTAAACAAATGTCTTCCTAGGAAATTTCAACAGTTTATTACTAATGTGCATTCTCAACTGGCTATTTCTAGTTTAGCTACTCAATTAAATTATCATTTTTCAAACTTTATTGTGTCAAGAGGAAGCAAAGTTGATTCAATTTGGTACTCTTAAATCTAATGAACATGCATTTATTGTCTAAAAATTAAAATCAATTTAGACCAAATAATAATCATAATAATTATAATCATCATAGTTATTCCAATAATAAATTTAATTCTAGGCCCTATCATAACAATAATAATAATCATAATACTAATCATCATAATCAAAAGAATAGTTCTAATAAAAAAACTCATTGCACCTATTGTGGGAAATATGGTCATTTGACTAACAATTGTTTTAAAAACCAAAATGATAAGAATCATATGCATCAAAATAATAAAAAATAATCAAAAGTATCATTATACGAAGAGTAATGGTAATCAATCTCGTCATTCATTTATAGTTAGTTATAATGTTTCTAACCATTTAGAGTGGATTATTGATAGTGATGCATCTCAACATGTTACATCTCATAGAGAAGTTTTTTATTCTTTTCATCTTGATACTTCAAATATTCATATTCAATTAGCTAATAATCCTAGTTGCAAAGCTGAAGATTTTGGTGGTGTTACTGTTCCTAATGAAAAATTGCATGATGTTCTTTATGTTCTTGAATTAAAATCCAATCTTATTTCATTTGCTCAATTATGTCAAGATTATAAGGTTGAATTTCATAAGGACATGTGCTATGTTATTGATCCTAAATCTAACAAAGTTGTTACTAATGCCAAAATGGATCATGATAACTTATTTAAATTTTATGAGTTTGCCACTTCAAGGTACTCATTGCATGATAATATTGAATTTAATGTATGGGATGAAAGGCTTGACCATTTGAATTCTGATTATATCTCTTCGATGAAAAAATAAAATATGGTTGATGAATCGTCTAATATTGTTCCTTCCAAAATTATATGCACTGGTTGCATGAGTGGTAAGATTCATAGGGAACCATTTCCACGTGGTCAATCTTGAAGGGCACATCATAAGATGAACCTCATCCATAGTGACCTTTAGGGACCCATGGAGAATAACTACATCTAAGGCTAAAGATATGAACTTACTTTTATTGATGATTTTCCTAGAAGAAATTGGATCTATTTCTTGCATAGTAAAGATCAATTTCTTTATATATTTGTTGAATTTCATATGTTTTTTGAAAGGCAATCTAGTTTTAAGATTAAAATTCTTAGAACTGACAATGGTAAGGAATATTTTAATAATGCTTTTCATTCATATTTGAAATCTTTTGGTATAAAACATGAGCTTACCATTGCTTATACACCACAACAAAATGGTGTGGTGGAAAACAAGCATAGAACTATTGTTGAAATGGCAAGATGTGTGTTGCATTATAAAATATGGATTATAAGTTTTGGGCTGAAGATATGTCTTGTGCTACATATCTCATTAATAGGACTCATACTAAATCTTTAAAAGATAAAACTCATGAATAAGCTTGGTCTGGTAGGAAGCCCAATTTGAAAAATTTAAGAATTTTTTGTTCAATTGCTTATGTTCATACACCTAAACAAAAGAGGCACAAATTAGATGCTAAATATTATCCTTATATATTTTTTGGGTATGATTAACACACTAAAGGATATACAGTTTATAATCCTACTACTAACAAAGTTCAAGTTGCTAGAGATGTTTGTATTTCACAAAATGGAGTTCATGATTGGTCTAATGTTCAAGATGTTTAATTTAGTGGAAGTAAAGTTGTGGTTGTGGAGGACCAACCTCCTTCTCTAAACCCTACTCCTAATGAATCTATTTATATTTCTTCTATTGATAGTGATGATAATAATACTAACTCTACTCCTCATGATTCTTCTCCTAGTGATGAGTCTATTACTTCTAAGAGAAATCGTATTTGGTTTAAAAATTTACTTTATGAAAGTGATGATCACATAGCTAGAATGGGTGGACTTAAACCCAGAAGAGTTAATTATTGAAATTATGCTTTGATTTCTTCTATTATGATTACTAATGATCCTAAATCATTTGAAAAAGATAGCATACAACCTCATTGGAAAAAATTCTATGAAGGATGAATATGATACTTTGATTTATAATAACACTTGGGATTTAGTTAGTTTACCTAATGGTAAGAATTTGGTTTCATGAAAATGGTTATACAAACCAAAACTAAATGCCAATAATTAAATTAGTAAGTTTAAAGCTAGACTTTTTTCTAGTGGTTTTTCTCAAATGAAAGGTTTAGATTATACTGAGACATTTCCTCATGTTGTTAAAATGCCTAATATTAAACTTGTTCTTTCTTTAGCTTCTAAAATGAATTGGCCTATTCACCAAATGGATATTAAAAGTTCTTTTCTAAATGGTGACTTACATGAGGAAATTTATATGGCTCAACCCCCTGGTTTTATTAAAGAAGGTAATGAACATTTATTTTGAAAATTAAAGAAATATATCTATGGATTAAAACAATCTCCTAGAGAATGGTATTCCAAGATCAATGCTTTCTTTATTCCTCAAGGTTTCATTAGAAATAAAAAAGATCCTAATCTATACATTAAACATAGTGAAGATGACATTTTTATTATCATTTTATATGTAGATGATTTGATTCTTACTTCAAGTTCAAATACTTTAATTTTTGATATTAAGTTTCAACTTAATCAAAAATTTCAAATGACTGATTTAGGGATCTTACATTATTTCTTAGGAATGCAAATTTGGAAAACCCCTAAGGGTATTTTTCTATCTCAAAGTAAATATACTCACGATATTTTAGAAAAATTTAATATGAATGATGTTTTTCATGTTTTCATTCCATGTGAATTAGGAACTAAGTTAATGCTTGATATGAAAACTCATTTAGTTGATGCTACTTTGTATAGACAACAAGTTGGAAGTTTAAATTATATAACTCTTACTATACTTGATATTGCTTATAGTGTTGGTTTAGTTTCTAGATTTATTTCTAAACCTCAACAAACTCATTTCAAAGTTGCAAAAAAAAAATTTAAGATATATTAAAGGCACTATTGATGTTGGTTTATTTTATGATACAAATTCTGATTTTACTTTGAAAGGATTTACTGATTCGGATCTAGGAGGAGATCCCAATGATGGGAAATCTACTTGGATATTGTTTCTTTGTTGGTTCAGGTGCCATTTCTTGGAAAACTAAAAAGGAACATTCTATTTCTCTATGTTCTACTGGAGTTGAATAAAAGGATGTACTAATGCCTCTAAAGAAGCTTTATGGATTATAAGATTACTTGAAGATTTATTTCTACCTCAACAAGAGCCTACCCCTTTGTATTGTGACAACCAAAATGTCCTTTCCTTGGAAAAGAATCTTATTTTTCATGCAAGGAAAAAGCATATTTCTCTCCAACATCACTTCATTAGAGAAAATTTGAAAATAAGCAAGTGTCACTCATCTATTGCAAGTGGGAAGATCAAGTTGCTGATATTTTGACAAATCCTCTTTCTAAAGAGAAGTTTCAATTTCATTGTAAAAAATTTGGGTTGATACCCATTGATGTAAACTCCCCAAGTAAAGATTAAGGGGGGGGTGTTATAATATTAAATATTTCCTCAATTGTATTTATTTAATTTAGGATAAACCGAGGTATCCTACATGTATTGTTTCATCTAGTACAAATAGGAGGACATGTCATTTCTTTGTAATTCCTTTACTAAGAAAAATAGTTTATCCTCCTTAAGAGGATGTTGCCACTTTTCACACACCTATTATGAATGGTGACATTCATATATTTGTGGTTTACTTTGTAAATCCTCTCCTCATATCTATTTAAGATATGCTACTCTCTCTTATTTCAACATTATTATGTTATTGTAAATGATCTTCTTGATCTCTCTCTCATTCTTAGGCTTTGCTAATTCACAAGGTGTTTTCCTTTGTTTTTCCCCTTTCAAAAATTATTGTCTCCTTTTCTTGGATCTTTTGGTGATTGCTCCAAGTTTATGCATTTCTCATGGTAAAAATATTCTCTTCAATTAACTCTCTTGGATTCTTGTTCCTTTCTTTGCTCTTGATTTTTTCCTTTCATGATTCAAAACCTTTTGGTACTCCTATTATTACTAGTTGTAAATTGAAAAAGATAGATGATACACCTAATGCAAATTAGACAAGATACAGATCTATGATTGATGGCTTACTATACTTGACATAAACTAGACCAGATATTATGGCTGTTGTTTTCATTGTTGCTAGATTTCAAGTAGAACCAAAGGAATCACATGTTGTTGTTGTTGTTAAAAGGATATTTAGATACTTGAAAGGGATAGATGATTATGGTTTATGGTATGGAAAGGATGATTATTTTACATTGAGTGCATATACTGATGCAGATTAGGAAGGAAATATGGCTGGAAGAAAGAGCACAAGTCATGGAGCATTCTTTTTGGGTAAGAGATTAGTTTCATGGGAAAGTAAGAAACAAACATTGTGTATCGCAATCTACTATTGAAGATGGATATGTTGTTGTTGTTATTAATTGTACAAAAGTGATGTGGATGAAGCAAATGTTAAAAGATATAAGAGTGACTATTGATGAGCCTATTACTATTCATTGTGACAATTCAAGTGCTATCAATATTTCAAAGATCCATGCATTGCATTCCAAGACAAAGCATATTTATATTAAATATCATTTCTTGAGAGAAAAAGTCGGTGAGAAAGAAATTATATTGGATTATGTTTCTACAAAAGAGAAGATTGCAGATATTTTCACGAAGCCCTTGCCAAAGGATACTTTTGAGTATCTCTGAGGTAAGCTTTGTTTGACTTCCCCTCCTAATCAAAGCTAGATATGCATTGAGATGCATCAGTCCAGTGTGCTTACAGATAATCATTAATATGGATTGATGTTTCTGGTGACTACTCCTAATGGGGTTAGTGGTTAGTGGTTAGTGGTTAGTGGTTAGTGGTTAGTGGTTAGTGGTTAGTGGTTGAGAGATATCCATTCAGTTTTGAGATATGTTTGTTCATATTTTTGGACTCTATGACTTAGTGCATACGTGTTCCTTTGTCATTGATGTCAAAGCGGGAGAGATATTCATGTGAAAAATAAGTATTAGAATATGAGGGAAAGATAGTAAAATAAGTATGTCATATTGTGGATATTGTTGGTAGTATTGTTTGTATTGTTTCTTTGTGCATTGATTTTATTTTTCACGTCATATGTTTCCATCAATGCCAAAGGGGGAGATTGTTGACATATTTTTCAGATTGTATATATATGTGATGGAATTAATGTATTTTCATTGATGCCAATATATTCCTATTGTTGAAGACAGTGTTCCTGAGATGTTCAGTGAGATGATTACTATGTTATGGATACTATATTAAATATCAGATGTTGTGAAGCTGTAAATGTGTTTGGAGAAGTCTGTACTTGATATTGTTCAAGTGGAATAGCTTCACATGATGATTTGAGTGAGCTATGAAGGATTTATCAGAGACTTTTATTTTGTTTGTTCTATTAGATATAGTGTTTCAGTTATTGGATTGGTGTGGATCAGTTATGCAATATTCTTTGTTGTTAACCTGGTGGTGACTTTAGGACTTGGGTGTGTGTCCTCAGTTCGAGTGGTTCATGATTTGGATGTTGGAAAGTTGTTTTTCTTTTATGAAATTAGTTGTTGATTAGTGTTCCTAATAAACAGTGCAGAGATGAGTATGATTTATGAGATAGAGTTGTTCATGTTGATTTTTTGGTATTTCATGTTGCTTGGTGATGTTTCTTGATCATGTCATATTTGTGTTATTGGATCGCATTGGATTATGTGATCAGAATTGAATATTTTTCATGTAACATATTGGTGTTCTTATTGTTCTTGGTTGACTTGGTTGTGTAGTGTGTTGTGATGGATCATGGCATGATTTATGGATCTAGAGTATGTTTGAGGATATTTTTATGGATCATTGTTATGTCTTAGTTGACATTCAATGGATCACATTGTGTATTGAGTTGTATTGAGTTAATATTTTATAATTAGGTCCCTAGCCAACCTAGTTGAGGTGATTGATGTAATGTATATAAATATGTAATCATTTGTAATTTTTAATGTATGAGAGATCATGAGAGAGTGTAATATGTTGAAGAGAAGAGGTATGAGTATAATGTAAAATTGATTCAGAGAATTTATGTGCTTCATTGGAACTATTTTGGCATATCAGAGATATTTCTTTGTCAATTAGTGAGTTTGGACAGTATGTCCTTTCTAATTTGAGATTAGAGATTTTTGTAAGGAAGTGAGCCTTCCTTGGGATTGAGATCCTTGATGTATTTGAGCAGTGAGATCTAGGTAGTGTTCTTGAATACATGTGCATTCCCATTTTTAATACTCCTAATAGGGTATAGTGTTTTTAACATAGTACATTCAACTTTTGAGTTTGATCCCCATCATGGTATTTCCCCTAATAGGGTTTCCACATCAAAAATCTTGGTGTTATGTGTTGATTATTGTGTTATGTTCCCACATTCATGTTTATCTTTTGGATTTGAGATTAAGTTAGTATTTGGTTAAAGGTCTTGAGTTTTTGGAAACAACTTATTCATCCCCCCCCCTCTCAATTTTGTGTGCTACATTTACTCTAACAATTTTTACATTACCCTCTCCTCAAGATTAGTGTACGAAGTTGTTTCGCTACTTAACCTCCTTAGACATTTTGCATTGGGATAAATTTCACTTCAACACATTGAAAATAGATACTCTCACCCATTTTAAAAAACAAACCCCTCCATTCTCCATTCATTTGAGATAGAGGATCACTCTTGTCTTTTTCTTTAGCTCTCTTAATGAAAATTACAGATATGAAGTTTGTTATTCTGACACTTTTGTGACAATCAATTATAGATATGAAGTTTGTTCTATCTTCTCATAGTTTCAAGGTGAGTTCATCCTCATTTTCATCTTGCATTTACTTTTATGCATCAGATATAACATCATGTTTAGTTATTTGTCATTCCATTTATCATAGCATCAATTCCTTTCATAGATTTGCATATCATTTTACATATCATATACACTTTGACATTAAAGGAACCCATCCCCACACTCCGTCTTAAAATCTAGATCTAGAATTAGCATCCCTTCAGCCTTTTGGGTTGTGCTAATCTTATTTGGGTTTGAGTATGAGTATTTAGGGGTTTTCCTAATGTATCATAGGCCCTCCATAGTCCATTTTATTTGGTGAGTGATCTTCCTACATAGCATTTCTCGCCATTTCATATGATACATTTTGGTGAACCCAACTTATTTAATTTACATTCTAATTTTGGTGTTAGATTCCCCTTATTTTCATTTAGATCTCTTTTATATGAATTATAGATAGATTGTCTTTCCTTGTATGCATTTTTTTGGTCAAAATTTACATTACATGCTTAAATTTGATAGTTAAATTTTCTTGGATTGCATATTTCTTTCAAATTGCATTGCATTTCTCTTTCCTTTCATTCCCATGTGCATGATATTTATCACTTTGAGTTCAATCTATAGCATTATGATTAGAAGAATCCATATACTTATGGGTTCCTTTGATCCTGAACCCTCCTCCTTTCTTAGGAATCTTGATGAGACCAACATGCATCTTAGTGATCCCAATCCTATCATGGAGAATAAAACTTCTTATTCTCATGATGAAGAAGAAGCATTAAGGGTTCCTCCTGCTCAAGTTGAAAAAAATTCCCATGAATTTGAGAAGTTTGAACATTGGCTAGGTCAAGAAAATAGTAATCTTGAAGCTCTTTCCATTGTAGAAAGCTTAAGGAAACTAATTCACAATGATGAACATGGTGTTAACCTCTTGCATAGTATTTATCATCTCATTAACACCAATATAAAACCCATTAGGGATTTTTATCAAGAATTAGTCTTTACTCCACCCACTACAAGTGTTGAGATCTCTTTTCCTATCTCTACTTCCATTCCTAGTGTGTCCACTTATGTTCCACCTATCATCACAACTTCAATTCAAACTTCCAATCCTATGCATGTGAGTCTTCCTAATCCTATTATTCTTTTTATCCCTTCAATTGTACCATGTTTTTCATTTCCTTCTTCCATGCCCACTTATCACAGTTTTCCTTTTTCATATTCAACCATTCCTTCAATTTCCAACAATGCTCCTAATATTTATCATGTTTAATCTCCTCCTACCATCCTTTCTACCGATTCTACCATTAATAGCTTGGCTCAAACTATGTCTTATTTACAACAAAAAATTTCTTCCATGACTCAATCCAAGTTTAGCATTCCTACTTGTGATATTTCTAGTCCTTTGTCTAGGATATTATCTGCATTGTTATCCCTCGATATATAGAGATTCCTCATCTTGACACTTATAATAGTATGGGTGATTTTGTGACTCAAGTCAAAACTTTCCAAACTTTGTGTAGTGATTTCTCTCATGACCATAGGTTCATGGAAAATTTGTTTACTAGAACATTTTGAGACAAATCCTTGCAATGGTATTGTTCCTTGTCTTCTTATTCAATTGATTCTTTCCAAAAACTTGCTAATGCTTTCATTGAACAATTTCAAAACAACGTTGGTCCTAAAATCTCCCTAACTGACTTAATGCATTTTAAACAATGTGTTAAACAAAAATTTAGTGATTTCATTGGTATATTTAATCATTTGCATGCTCAGATTTCTTAATTTGTGCCTAATATTGACGTGCAACACATTTTTATTGCTAATTTACAAAGTAACATTAGAGACTAGATACTTATTTCTGTGTTCTATTATCTTATTCAATTGTGTGTAGTGTTTCATCATTATCAACTACAAGTGATTCAATTTGAGAGAACCACTCCAATGGCTCCCATTCCCATTAATAAGAGTGATGTTGCATCCAATTTCAACAAGTTTTAGAAACTGAACAACTACATTGAAATCAACAAATCATCCAACAATGTTGATAAAAAAGTAGTAGCAGCATCCAAAGGTGTGGCTCCTTTTTCATTTGTTTTTAAACTTGCTCGTAATTATACTGAGATTTATGAATATTTTCATAATGTGATCTTGTGTTTTAACACTTCCTCCTATCAAACCAATTGACACTTCTAAACCTCAATCCAAATACTATGATCCCAAAGCTTTTTACCAATATCATCATCAACCTGGTCATGATACTGAAAAGTGTTTCCACTTGAGAAGTGTTATCCAAGATATTATTGATTCTAAGGCTATATCTATTGATGGTGACCATGATCAAGGAAACAAATCTATGGCACATCCTAACCAAAACTTGGAAATCTACACCATTTTTTTTCCATCTTATTAAATCAATACTATTGATCAACCTTCTTCTTCCCAATTTATTGACTATGATGACAAAGTTAATGAAGTCGATCATGTTGTTAACTGAGTTGAACAAGTCAAATATAAACCTCCATCTTAGCCTTGTATTACCTTTGACCCTACTCGGACCATTAAAGCACCTAATGGTACTCTCTATATTGTTGCAGAGGTTAATTTCCTTCCTACTCATGGCGCTCTTGTTGATCCCACTTGCATTGTGAATGTGATAACTGAAGAACATCATTACAGTAAACAATTGCAAAATTATTTTATGATAAATATGAAGTTAGGATTCAAACTTGCAATGGTTTCCTTTATCCTTCCATGGTTCTATTTCATTCCATTTTGAAGTTGGTGGTAAAACTTTAGATGTTACCTTTACTGTCATTCCAACTTCTGATCAATTTCAAGTCAAAGTTTATCTTCCTTGGCTTACCTCCATGCACGTTGTGGCTTCTCCTTTTCATATTTTTTTTAAATTTCCTTATAATGGAGAGATCATAATTCTTAACCATAGTCTTTATCAGCCTTTTGTGTCTTGTGACTCAGTTTACCTTGACTTATTTTGGCCTTCTATGCCTCAACCCGTCATGACAATCTCTTTAGATCATACCAAGCCTACAAGTTCCAAAATATTTTTCAACTTAGCATACCTAAGGATGGTCCATCTCTTTTCCCTAGACGTGGATTTCTTCCTACACCACCTATACCTCCTCTTCCTGTTTCTTAAACACATACTTCTCAACCCATCTCACAACCTAGTGTGGTTCCTTCATTTCTTCCTCATAAATAAGAAAAGGACATGATGTTGATTGATCCTATCCCAACCCAAATTTATGTAAAAAACCAAACCTAACTGTAATGCTCGTGATTTTCATCACAAGCATATTTCTAGATCATTTCAACGTGCTTCCCAAAACATTGTTTCACCTCATACACCTCCTCATAATTCTCTTCCCTTTGACCAACACATACCTGAGCCAATGGAGGAAGTGAATTTAAACAAAGTTAAAAAGAATAAACATGACAATGCTATTTGTATCTTAGATTCTATTACAATTAATCTAGCTGAAGAAGATATTGTAGATGATGATGTTCTTGATACGAACAATAATATTCATGCTATTGATTCTGATGACATGTATGATACTATTGATATTCATCATAATTTACCAAAAAAATTCACAACAGTTATCTTTCACTCCTAGTAACGAACACAATGACCTATCTTCATAGTAGGGTCCTTGTTCAAAACTAGATATTGTTTTATCTTCTATGCTTGATGTTTCTCCTCTTACGAGTTTCCCACACTCCCTAAACACTATGGACCAAGATGGTGATGAACCATAACTGATTGAATGTTTGAAGATGTTAAGTTGATCACCAAAATATATAAATATAATTCAAGACATTAAATCAGTTAATGGATTGTATTGTCATTGATGTCAACTTGAAATAATCTAATTGGTTATAAAAAAAGTGTCAAATACTTTAGATAAGCGAGAAAATAAAGGTTATACTTTTAGTAATGCATAAAAGATCAGCATTCACTAAGTGACTAAAAACACCAATGGGTAGTGCACCCTGATGGACAGAGAAACCCAAAAGTAAAGTCACGCTGATGCCCAAGCAAGAAACCCAACAAGCATTACCGATGAGCAGAACTTCACAGTGATGTCCGACAGACAGACAACCCTGACAGAGATTCCTGAGGAGAACTGAAGTGTTGACCAAAGCTAACAAGAGTTAAAACACCGAAAGGAACTGAAGCTCAAAAATGACAAAACACTTAGCTGGCAAGAGCTAAAGATAGATTTAACTGTTTGTTAATATTTTTTTCATAGACAAGATAAAGCTAGAGATAAGTAAAATATTTAAAGTTGTCAAGGAGAAATCTAAGGGATAAAATTGAAGTAAATCTTTAAAGTGAGATTGGCTAAGATTGTAGATCACGCCAAGAACAATAAATTCAAGAACTAATAAATGTTGAATCATGTCTATAAAGAGACAAACTAGTTCATTGTGAAAAATGGGGAGTGAATAGAGAAGAGGATGCTAGAGAGAAACTGATGAAGAACAACTTCATACATTTTTTATCAATCAACCTGAGGAAAGAGATAAATAATTTTGTAGACACCAAGCAACAGAGAAGCACACCATCACCGAGAAGAAAGAAGTGGAGCAAAGGTATTGAAAAGACACATTGTTCAGAAAGGTATTATGAACTTACAATTGATCTGAAAATATGCAAGTCTAAGTTGTATGTGTGAACAAATCATTTATTATTTCAATTTAATCATTGATTCAAAAATTCTCTTAACTGAGAAAGACTTAACAATCCTTTCTATATTGAGATACATCCCAAGGAGTATCAAAAAAATTTATCATAAAGATAGCATGAGATGCCAGATACCATTTGACAAACTACACTGGGTTTGGTCATAGAAGGTAGCATAGAGATGTCAGATATAAAGTTAAAAACTATTCTATTTAAATTCTCTAACAAGGTCACACCTAATAATGTGTTTTTAACCTTTAACAGGGTTGGCTCTTCACTGAGCTCACTTCAAAAGAGTGAAAATTTTGGGTTACCGGTCCCAAGTGGTTTTCCCCTTAACAGGGTTTCCACATTAAAAATCCATGTGTTAATGTGTTTATAAGTCATTACTTTAGTGTTTTTCATTACACATAACTAACTCTAGATTAATCGGTATACACTAATTAATTTACAATATTTCCATAAATGAAAGACTGCTAATCGGTAAGCAGTAAGATTAAGGTTTAACAGTGAACTCCAAGCAGTAGTTATTTGTTAGGATCATTTAAAGGCACTCATCTTGTAGGACTGAAGATAACTAGAGGCTTAATATTATGGTACTAAGTTTTTCGGTAGATTTATTGAAATATTCTAAGACCACTGATTCAAACCCCCCCCCCCCCCTCAATTATTCTANACCCCTGATTCAACCCCCCCCCCCCCCCTCAATTATTCTAACAATTGGTATCAGAGCTTGTGTTCTTAGAAAAGGAGTTTAACAGCTCAAGCAAAAGATCACAAGATGAACAAAGGAGATGTGCCCAAGTTGAACAAAGACAACTTTGCATCATGGCAAAGTAGAATAAGACTCCACCTATCAGGTATTGGTAATGATGTTACTCAACACCTAGATACTAAATATGTGTTTCCTACAGGACCTCACACCCTTGAGCAATTGAAAGAAAAGCATGAGCATATTTGCATGATGATAGAACTTGCTTCCTCACTCTCTGATGCTGAGTTTGAAGATGTCAAAACCTGCACCTCTGCAAATCAAATGTGGGATAAATTGAAGTTGGTGGTACATCAAGGAGATGCTAATTTACTAAGAGCTAAGGCAGAAAGCCTAAGAGGGAGGTTTGATGATCTACGAATGAAAGAAGGAGAAAATATCACTCATTATAGTTGCAGAGTCAAAGAGGTATTCAATTCTATCCGAGGAGTTAGAGGTGTACTTGAAGAAGAGACAGTGGTAAGTAAAATCCTAAGAACCTTACTGCCTATATATGCTATTAGAGTATCTTCTATACAAGAAATGAGAGCAGTTGCAAACAATAATATTACTCTAGATAGTCTGATTGGTAGAGTGATTTCATTTGAGATGAATAACTTTGATAATAGTTTCTTACCATCTATAGAGTCTGAATTCAAATCTTCTTTGAAAATAAGAAAGTCAAGTCATAAAAACACTATGAGGAATGATAGTTAAAGTGATAGTGATGACCAAGGACTTGATGAGATTGAAGCACTATGGAAAGAAGATTGCAAAGAGGCAAAGGTAGATACAAAATTAAATTACCACTTGTATGTTTTAATTGTAAAGAGGTTGGACACTTTGCTACAAGATGTCCTAATAGAAGTAATGATAGAACATATGAAAAGAAGTTTGAACGAGGTGATAACAGAGATTACCAAAATAACTAACAATCTAACAGAAGATATACCCAAGACTATAAGGACAAAGGGAAGAAAGCTTGTACCTGGCCGAGAATAGAGATGGAGATACTGACACTGAATCTGATGAAGACATTGAGATGGTATTTATAGCCATGAAGGATGATTCAGATGAAGAAGAAAGGTATGTAGAAACTGCACTCATATCTAAGGTTAGTAAGAATGATGTCTAAATTATAGATAGTGGCTGCACTCACCACATGACTGGTGGTAAACAAAAGTTTGAAACTTTTGAGTACTATAATGGTGGATCAGTAAGAATGGGTAGTGACACACCTTGTCCATTTGAAGGTAAGGGAATCATAATGTTGAATAACCAATCAAATGTGAAAATTCTTACTGGGTAAAAGTGATGAACTATAACTGATTGAATGTTTCAAGATGTTAAGTTGATGATCACAGTGACATAAGAAAGTTTATGCAAGACATTAAATTAGTTAATGTATTGTATTGTCATTGATGTCAACTTGATATAACCTGTATGGTCATGGACATACTACCAAAGACTTCAAAGAACCAATGAATCAAAGGTCATACTATTAGTAATGCATAAAAGTCAAGTATTCACAAAGTGACTATATACACCGACGGAGTGCACACTGATGGATAAAATAAAAAAAATTCAAAGTCACAGTGTTGCCCGATGAGAAAATACATAGCATTACAGACGATAAAAGTCACAATGTTTCCTGACGAGCAAATACATAGCATTACAGATGAGAAAATTCATAGTGTTGCCCGATGAGAAAAGCACAGTGTAACCCGACAGATAGAATTACAGTGTTGCCTGACGGATGGAGATCTCGAACTCAACTAAAGTCACACTGACGGAACAGTCAATTTTCATCGACGACTAACTATAGTATTGACCAATAGAACAGAGAGTATAGAAATGAAAAAATGATTAGCTGTCAAGAGCTAAAAATAGACTTAACTGATGCTTATCATTGTTTTAATCAACAAGATAAAGCTAGAGATAAGTAAATTATTTAAAGATGCTTTGTCCAGTTGGCAAGAAGATCTCTATGAGATAAAAATAGAGTTTTGCTTTACATATAATTGGAAAGAATTGTGAATCATGCCAAGATCAAGAAAGCCAAGAAATGGTGATATCATGTCTATAAAGAGACATCCTAATTCATTATGAAAGTGGTGAAGGGGAGTGAACAAGAGAATAGATGCTGAAGAGATTCTGAAGGAGAAGAAAGTCTTCATTCAGACCTGATCAATCAAGTTGAGGAAAGAGCTAAATTATGCAGACACCGACGAACATAGATATAGCATCACAAAGAAGAATAGTGTGGAGAAAAGGTATTGAAATGATAACATTGATCAAAAAGGTAATACACTTATAATATATCTAAAAATCTACAATTCTAGTTATATATGTGAACAGATCAATTTATTGTTTCAGTTTAACCATTGAAGCTTAAAGTCTCTTAACCAAGTAGGACTTAAAAGTCTTTTTTAATTGAGATACATCCCAAGGAGTATCAAAAAGTTTGATCATATAATGTAGCATTGGATATGCCTGATACCTATTGACAGGCCAAGTAAGTGTTTGATCAAGGATGGTAGCATTAGATGCCAGATACTAAGTGACAAACTATTCTTTAAATCCTCTAACAAGGTCACACCTAACAGTATGTTTGTAACCTTTAAGAGGGTTGGCTCTTAACCAAGCTCACTTCAGAAGAGTGAAAATTTGGGGTACCGGTCCCAACATTTTTTCCCTTAACAGGGTTTCCACATTAAAAATCCATGTGTCATGTGTCTATGAGTCATTACTTTACTATTTTGCATTTTACATAAGCAATTCTAGATTGATCGGTATACACTAGTTATTTACTTTTTTCGGTAAATAGAAAGACTGCTTATCAGTAAACATACAGAAGAAATTTTTACAAAGCATTCTGACAAGTAGTAATTCGATATAAGTATTTCAAGGCATTCATCTTACAGGACTAAAGATAACTAGAGGTATAATTTTGTGGTACTAAGTTTGAAGGGTTGTTTTAAGGATTAATTTTTGAGGCCACTGATTCACCCCCCCCCCCCCCCCCTCTTAGTTATTACTAACAATTGGTATCAGAGCTTGTGTGCTTAGAAAGCAAGTTTAACAGCTCAAGCTAAAAATCACAAGATGAATAGACGATATGTTCCCAAGTTGAAAAAAGACAACTTTGCATCATGGAAAAGTAGAATAAGACTCCACTTATCAGGTATTGGAAATGATATTACTCAATACTTAGATACTGAATATGTGTTGCCCACAGGAGCACCCATAGTTGAAAAAATGAGAGAGAAGCATGAGCACAATTTCATGATGATAGAGCTTGCTTCCTCACTCTCTAATGCTGAATTTGAAGATGTCAAAGCATGCATAACTAAGAAGCATATGTGGGACAAACTGAAGCTTGTACATGGTGGTGATAAAAATGTTCTGAGAGCCAAGGCAGAAAGCCTTAGAGGAAAGTTTGATGATCTCAGAATGAAATAAGGTGAAAACATCACACAGTACACCACAAGAATCAAAGAGGTAGTCAATGCTATCTGAGAAGTTGGAGGTGTACTAGATGAAGATAAAGTGGTAAGTAAAATTCTAAGAACCTTACTACCTACTTATGTTATTAGATTATCTTCCATACAAGAAATGAGAGCAGTATAAAATAGCAACATTACTCTAGACAGTTTGATTGGAAGACTGATTTCATTTGTGATGAATAATTTTGATAATAGTGTCTTACCAAGAAAAGAGTCTGCATTCAAATCTTCTTTGAGAATAAGTAAATCAAGTCATAAATACACTATGAGAAAAGATAGTGATAGTGAAAGTGAAGAAGAAGATCTTGATGAAATTGAAGCACTTATGGATAGAAGAATGCAGAGAGGCAAAGGTAAGTACAAAGGTAAATTACCACTTGTGTGTTTTAATTGTAAAGAGATTGGACACTTTGCTGCAAGATGTCCTAACAGGAGAAAAGATGACAAAAGTAATGACAGGTCATTTGAAAAGAAGTATGACAGAAGTGATAACCGAGATTACAGAAGCAACCAACAATCAGAAAAAAGAGATACCCGAGACTACAAGGACAAAGGAAAGAAGGCTAGTTACCTAGATAAATGCAAAGCTGAAGATACTAAAACTGGATCTGATGAAGACATCAAGATGGTGTTTGTGGCAGTAAAAGATGATTCAAATGATGATGAAGAAAGGTATGTAGAAACTGCACTCATATCTAAAGTTAGTAAAAATGATGTATGGATCATAGATAGTGGCTGCACTCACCATATGACTGGTGACAAACAAAAGTTTGAGACTTTTGAATACTATAATGGTGGTTCAGTAAGAATGGGTAATGACATACCTTGTCCAGTTCAAGGTAAAGGAACTATAATGTTGAATAACCTAATAAAATGTGAAAATGCTTATTTGGTGAAAGGATTGAGTTATAATCTATTGAGTGTTTCTCAGTTGAATAATTCAAGTCATAGAGTAGCATTTGAAAATAAGAAGGCAAAGATCTTCAATAAATCAGGAAGTCTGATTGGAACCGGTGAGAAGACAAAAGGTAACTTATTCTATCTGAATGATATTGAAACCACTTGCTTAATGACTAGAAATGGGGACATATGGTTGTGGCACAAAATATTGTGTCATTTAAACTTTGACAGCATGATAAAGATAAGAAGAAATAGAAATGTAAGAGGCTTACCGACGATGATTAAGCCAGACAATATCATGTGCAAAAATTGTCAAAAAGGTAAGATGACAAAGTCTAGTTTCAAAAGAAAAACCCATACATCTGATGTCATTCTAGAATTAGTTCATACTGTTCTATGTGAACAATGAGGACAAAGAGCTACTATGGAGATAGGTATTTTATTCTCTTTGTTGATGATTACTCTAGAATGATGACAGTAATGTTTCTAAAAGATAAATCTAAAGCATTCAATATGTTTAAATGGTACAAAGAAATGGTAGAAAAATAAAGTGGTACGTATTGAAATGCTTAAGATCAGATAGATGAGGGGAATTTATTTCAGATGAATTCACTAACTTTTGTAATGAGCATGGAATCAAAAGATAGGTCTCTGCACTGAGAACAGCACAGCAAAATGGAATTGCTAAAAGAAGGAACAGATCCATAGTTGATTGTGCAAGGATACTGATGATAGAGAAAGGCATCACCCAAATCTTCTAGAGGGAAGCTGTCAGTACTACTATTTACACATTAAATAGAGTACAATTGAATAAAGACACCAAGAAGACACCTTATGAGCTATGGTATGGCTACACACCCAATGTCAGTTACTTCAAAAACTTTGGCAGTCAATGTTATATCTTAAAAGATGATAGAAATGGAAAGCTTGACTCCAAGAGTGATGAAGGAATATTTCTAGGGTATTCCACCAAGAGAAAGGCTTATAAATGTCTAAATAAAGCCTCTAACAAAATTGTTGAAAGTGCAAATGTAAAGATAGATGAATTCTTAGAGAAGAATGAAAAGGAAAGCACAAAACAACCAGAGGACTACAACAAGTTTGTTTACAATGAAGAACCTGACACTCTACCCAAGCAATAGATTATTGCACCCAAGCATCAGGCTGCAAATATCAACAATTGGGATATTGCTCAAGATGATGCACCAAGTGATGGAGATCAAAATGAAGGACAAAATGATGATCAAGATGATAGACAAATATCTGAACCTGTACTTGCCAGATATGTTAGAAAGAACCATCCACAAAACTAGATAATTGGAGATAAGAAGGCTGGTATGAGAACCAGAAGTAAGTCTCTAAACACAAGATATCTTATTTGTGATTTTGAACCAAAATCTATCAATGTTGCACTGGAAAATGATGAATGGATTAGTGTTATGAATGAGGAAATTGAGTATATTGAGAAAAACAAGATATGGACACTTGTACCAAGACCAGATGACAAGAATGTCATCGGTACAAAATGTATATTTAGGAATAAACTGAATGAGAATGGGGAAGTCACCAGAAACAAAGCAAGACTAGTATGCAAGGGGTATGCACAAGAAGAATGGATTGACTATGGAGAAACCTTTGCACCCGTTATTAGGCTAGAAGGAGTGAGAATATTACTTGCTTATGCAACATGTAAAGGATTCAAGGTATACTAAATGGATGTCAAGTCTGCATTCCTAAATGGAATACTTGAGGAAGAGGTATACATTGAGCAACTAGAAGGGTTTGTTGATTCAGACAAGAGGAACATGGTATGTATATTACACAAAGCCTTGTATGGACTGAAACAAGCACCCCAAGCCTGGTATGAAAGACTTCTTTCCTATCTTATAAGTATTGGATTTATAAGAACTAGTGAAAACAATAATCTTTATTTGAAGGAAGATACTGATGCTAACATTTTGATTGCTGGGATATTTGTTGATGACATCATATTTGGAGGCAATGATATGTTATGCAAATCATTTTCAAATGAAATGAGCAAAGAGTTTGAGATGTCTATGTTTGGAGAGATCAAGTTCTTTATTGGTCTACAGATCATGCAACAAGATGAAGGTATTTTCATTACACAATCCAAGTACATCAAGGAAGTGCTAAAAATATTCAAGATGGAAGATTCCAAGCCAGTTGGAACACTAATGGAAACTAGATGTAAATTGACAAAGGAGGACAAGTCATCATAGTTAAATCAGAATTTGTACAAATCTATGATTGGAAAAATCATGTATGTTGTACATACTAGACCAGATATTGCGCATGCAGTAGGAATAGTTGCAAGATTTTTTGCTAATCCTAGGGACTCACATATGACTGATGTGAAAATAATCCTAAGATATCTGAAGAATACCGAGGACTATGGCTTATGGTATAGAAGAGAAGGTGAACTTGAACTTAAGGTCTTTACTACGCTGATTGGGATGGATATATTGATGACCAAAAGAGCACAACAAGAGGAGCATTCTTTATGGACGATAGACTTGTCACATGGATCAGCGAGAAGCAAGGATGCACGTCTCAGTCTACTGTAGAAGCAGAGTATGTTTTTGCTACTGCAAACTGCCCAAATATTGCATGGATCAAATAGTTACTGGAAGGTATGCATATGAAAATTGTTGAACTGATAATTATCTACTGTGACAATACCAGTGTAATAAACATTTCCAAGAATCTAGTTATGCATGCTAAAACAAAGCATATTTCCATCAAGTATCATTATTTAAGAGAAAAATTTCAAGCAAAGGAGGTGATACTTGAGTATGTGCAATCAAAGGAATAATTAGCTGATATCTTCACCAAGCCACTGCCCAAGGATGCATTTGAGTACTTGAGAAAGAGACTAGGGGTCAGACCCTTGTCTACTAGTTAGTAAAATGACTAGAAGGCTACATCAGCGTACATATTATCAGAATATCATTCATGTTGATGCAAGAAAAGAGATGGACTTTAAAGATAGATCTATACACAGCAAGATATTTATCTACTCCAAGCACCAAAGTTATTGTATTGCTGATGGATTAGGAAATTCAAGAAGTATATTATGGATAGAAAATATTTGTTTAGCATTACTGTCAAAAATTTGTTTGGCATTATTTTTAAAGGGAGATATTATATCCATTATCACCTCAGGGAGAGATTATATCCCTCAAGGAGAGATTATATCCATCACATTATCCAAAGGGAGAGATGTAACCATAAAGGGAGAGTACATAAAAAGGGATAAAATTGTTGACAAGAGACAGTCAAAGGGAGAAAGTTTGACATGGGAGGAGAACACATTACATCAGAGAAAGAAAGATTCTACATCTATCCAGTGAAGGGATTGAAGATAGAGAGAAAGCTGCAAGAATCAAATATAAGCTTATATGAGCTTACTGAGAACCAGATATTTGTATCAGTTATAGTACATAAGATTGGTAGTTTGAAGAACTTCAACTGTTATATTTCATATTGTATTAGCAGTAATATAGTGTGATAATGTAGTTTATTTCCATCAATGCCAAAGGGAGAGATTGATGAACTATAACTGATTGAATGTTTGAAGATGTTAAGTTGATGATCAGGGTGACATAAGAAAGTTTATGCAAGACATTAAATCAGTTAATGTATTGTATTTTAATTGATGTCAACTTGATATAATCTGTATGGTCATGGACATACTACCAAAGACTTTAAAGAATCGATGAATCAAAGGCTATGCTATCAGTAATGCATAAAAGTAAATTATTCACAAAGTGACTGTATACACTGATGGAATGCACACCAATGGAAAGAATAAAAAAAATAAAAAAATCAAATTCATAGTGTTTCCCGATGAGAAAATACACAGCATTACTAACGAGAAAAGTCACAGTGTTGCCTGACGAGCAAAGCACAGTGTAACCTGACAAATAGAATTACAGTGTTGCCCGACGAATGAAGATCTCAAAGTCAGCTGAAGTCACACCAATAGAACAGTCAGTTGTCACTGACAACTAACTATAGTATTGACCGACAGAACAGAGAGTTCAGAAATGACAAAATGCTTAGCTGTCAAGAGCTAAAAATAGACTTAACTGATACTTATCATTATTTTAATCGACAAGATAAAGGTGGACATAAGTAAATGATTTAAAGCTGCTTTGTCCATTTGGAAAGAAGATCTCTATGAGATAAAACTGGAGTTTTTCTTTAAATGTAATTGGCGAGAATTGTGGATCATGCCAAGATCAAGAAAGCCAAGAAACGGTGATATCATGCCTATAAAGAGACAACCTATTTCATTACGAAAGTGGTGAAGGGGATTGAATAAGAGAATAGATGTTGAAGAGATTCTGAAGGAGACAAAAGTCTTCATTCAGACCTAATCAATCAAGCTGAGGAAAAATCTAAATTCTGCAAACACCGACGAACCTAGAGATACAACATCACAGAGGAGAACAATGTGGAGCAAAGGTATTGAATTGATAACATTGATAAAAAAGGTAATGCACTTACAATAGATATGAAAATCTGTAATTCTAGTTGTATATGTGAACAGATCAATTTACTATTTTAGTTTAACCATTGAAGCATCAAGTCTCTTAACCAAGCAGGACTTAAAAGTCTTTTTTAATTGAGATACATCCCAAGGAGTATCAAAAATTTTGATCATATAAAGTGGCATTGGATATGCCCGATACCTATTGATAGGCCAAGTGAGTGTTTGATCAAGGATGGTAGCATTAGATGCCAAATACTAAGTGATAAACTATTCTTTAAATCCTCTAACAAGGTCACACCTAACAGTGTGTTTGTAACCTTTAACAGGGTTGGCTCTTAACCAAGCTCACTTCAGAAGAGTGAAAATTTGGGGTACCAGTCCCAGTGGTTTTTCCCTTAACAGGGTTTCCACATTAAAAATCCATGTGTCATGTGTCTATGAGTCATTACTTTATTTTTTTTCATTTCACATAAGCAATTTTGAATTGATCGGTATACACTAGTTATTTATTGTGTTTTGGTAAATAGAAAGACTAGTTATCGGTAAACATACAGAAAAGGGTTTTACAAAGTATTCCAACAAGTAGTAATTTGATATAAGTATTTCAAGGCATTAATCTTACAGGACTAAAGATAACTAGAGGTATAATTTTATGGTACTAAGTTTGAAGGGTTGATTTAAGAATTAATTTTTGAGGCCACTGATTCACCCCCCCCCACAGTTATTACTAACAAAAAGGACTTAATTATAATCTATTGAGTGTTTCACAGCTAAATAACACAGGTCACCGAGTAGCATTTGAAAATAAGAAGGCAAAGATATTCAATGAATCGGGAAGGTTGATCAGAACTAGTGAACAGACAAAAGATAACATTTTCTATCTTGATAACATTAACACCACTTGTTTAATGGATAGAAACGAAGACATGTGGTTGTGGTATAAAAGACTATGCCATGTGAATTTTTACAACATGATAAAGATAAGAAATAAAAGGAAAGTGAGAGGCTTACTGAGCATGTCAAAGCTCGAGCATATCATGTGCAAGAATTTTCAAAAAGGTAAAATGACAAAGTCTAGTTTCAAGAGTAAAGCCCATACATCTAATGCAATTCTAGAATTAATCCATACTGATTTATGTTGACCCATGAGGACAAATAGTTACTATGGTAATAGTTATTTCATTCTCTTTATAGATGATTATTCTAGAATGATGATAGTTATGTTCTTAAAAGAAAAATCAGAAGCATTCAAGATGTTTAAATGGTATAAGGCTATGGTAGAAAAAAAAGTGGTAAGGAATTGAAATGCTTAAGATCATATAGAGGAGGGGAATTTATTTCAAATAAACTCACTAACTTGTGTAATGAGCGTAGAATTAAAAGATAGGTTTCTGCACCAAGAACACCATAGCAAAATGAAATTGCTAAAAGGAGAAACAGATCAATTGTTGATTGTGCAAGAACACTAATGATTGAGAAAAGCGTCTCTCAAACATTCTAGAGGGAAGTTGTCAGTACTATTGTCTACACATTGAATAGAGTAAAATTGAAGAAGGACACAAATAAGACACCCTATGAGCTTTGGTATGGTTACACACCCAATGTAAGTTAATTCAAAAATTTTGGTAGTGAATATCATAGTTTGAAAGATGATAGAAATGGAAAGCTTGACTCTAAAAGTGATGAAAGTATATTTCTAGGTTATTCCACCATAAGAAAGGCTTATAAATGTCTTAAAAAGTCCTCTAACAAGATAATTGAAAGTGCAAATGTAAGAATAGATTAATTTGAAGGCATTATATTTTTCCATTAGTATACTTAGAGAAAAACATGATCTGTACCATCGGTTTACCCTACACCGATAGACAGGGCACAACACTATATGATGTCAATGTTACCTAACAAACACTGTTAAGTGTTACTCAATGACAAAAAGGTAACTGATACCCAATGAGTAACAACAGTGCTACCCGATAGTATAGCAAAGAGAGGAACCTGACAGATACAGGGAACCCAATGAACAGTTTAGTCAAGGAACGTCGATAGACTGCAAGTTCAAACCAACAACCAAGAATCGATAGTCAGTTACATCTCGCAAAAAGTGGATATGACTTTCCACGTCAGATAAATCACTAAAGTTATATTTATAACTTATTGATTTAATTTTAAATACATTATGTGCGAAGGAATCAATGTAATTGTTATTGTTTTAATTAGTTTTACTATTTTGAAACATGCAAACTAAAGATCACGGTCAAGTTGTAAACCTTGGATCTGAGAGTTAACATTGCAAATCATGAATTCCAAGATAGGTCAATACTTGTATAAATAGGTGCTCAATCCATTGAGAATAAGAGTTGTTCAATGAAGATAGTAGCCACGTAGAGCAACTAAAGACCAGACAGAGAATTTATGCAGAAGAACACAAACATAGTTAAATCAGTTTTCAAGAACAGAACAGAGGCTACCGACAAGCAGAGAAAAGGTATTCATCAATCACTTAAGGTGATATTATTATTGTAAAGGCTTTAATGGATCTGTAAATTAGAAATAGTAGATTGCATACAGCCAGGTCAACATTTGTACTCATTCTAACAAGTGAGGTACACTAATAAAATCCTTTCAAGAAAGGTGGGCTTAACCGTCCTATTGTAAATCTCATTACTAAGTACACACTTAAATCAGTGTTGCTAAAGTTCGTAACAGAGTAGATCTTAACAGGTCTCCACCTTAATACTCTTAACAGGGTAGATCATCAGAAGTGATCAAATTGTAAGCCTTAACCGGCTCCCTTCCATTCTACAAATAGTGAAGTTTTGTGGGTACCATCCCCATCGCAGTTTTTGCTTCCTAACAGGAGTTTTCTGCGATACCATATCTTGTGTTATGTGTTTGTCAATTTCATGAATGTTTCCATGGATGATTGTAAAGATTGTGAACAAACAATATATACATAAGAAAGAATAATAGTAATGGTTGGTAAATTAGAATTGAATGATCATTAATGATGAATTGAGTAAAGTGTTAAAAGTTATAGAGGTACTGATTCACCCGTCCCCTCTTAGTACTACTTCCCATTAAGTCCAACAATTGGTATCAGAGCTAAGTATCTTCTTGAAAATCTTAAAGGCTTAAGAGAAAAGATCATACAATGGAGAAGTACAAACTTGATAAGAATATTGAGAACAAAAGCCTTGAGATACAGATGTTCTATGAATAGTATAAAGAAGAAAGAATCAAGATGAGAGAGTTGTTGGATGAAAGAAAAGGTATGGCTACCAGGAACAATGAAAAAGACTATAAGGAAGAAGATATTCTAGATTTCTTTAAATCTTCAGGATCAAATGCAAGTAATGTAGCAAATACATCAGAAGAGAACATCACAAATTTAAAAGAGATCAATCAACATCTAACAGACCAAATAAAGATTCTGCAAATCGGTCAAGAGACCCAGATGGTAAGAATGATTGATGTGATGAGTTCTGCCAGACAAGCTGAAACAGAAAGAACACTTGCTATTGATGATAGAAGGAAGATTTCAGAGAAACTACAGGAAAAGGAAATAGAAATTCAAACACATGTTGAGCATCACCATGATCTCACAAATCATATTATCCTTATGAGTCAAGAAGAAAATAGAATAAATATGGAACTCATTGAGAGAATACATATTATTGGTGAACTAAGAGAAGAAAATGAAAAGCTAAAGCATGAGGTAATAATTCAGCAATAGCATAATGAGATTATCAGAAAGGCTGAAGAAAGTAATAAAAGAATGGATGAATTTCTTGAAGGACAACGAAGAGTCATCAACAACAGCGGTATAGGCTTTACCGAAAATGGAAAATCATCAAATCCAAAGAATGTCTACAAAAATCCAAGACCAAGAAAGCAAACATGCAAGCACTATGGAAAGCAAGGGCACACATCAAATACATGTAGAGGTAAAATGAAAGGTACTCCTAAATCTACATCTACATCTTCATTCATAGGATTCTTTTATAAATGTAACAAGAAAGGACATAAGGCTTATGAATTCAAGAGAAAGATAGAAAATCCAAACAAGCAAACCTACATGGAAAAATACTGGCCTACATGCAAGATGAATGGGCACACATCTGAAGAATGCTGGAAAAAGAAAAGGCAAGCATGGAATCCAAAAGGTAAAGAAGTTCCTTATCAGCCAAAAAGAATCGGTAATCAATATGTATGGGATTACAACACTTGGACAAACTGTACAACATGTGATAGATATGGTCACATCACTGCAAATTGCATGAGAGCATGGACCAAAAGATCTAGAGGCTGGTGAAACCCCAGAATGGCATGCTTACACTGTCACAAAGTTGGTTATCTCAAGAAATATTGCAAAGATGGATTGACAGAAACAAGCACATATCCCAATGGTAACACCATTGAAGATATCCAGAGGGAAAGAGACAAAATATGGATAAAAGCTTCAAGCAATGATGAAGCTAGACCAAGCAATGAAAATGGTGACACCCCATCCAATGGATCTGGTGACACCACTAACCCCACTTGAGCTGAACAAGTAAGTATGGAATTGCACTATACCAAGTTATATTTTGCATCAATTCCATTATATAAATTGATAGATATTAAAAATCTGCATGAACCAAAGATGCATACTACTGTACTTGTTACCAATTTAAGAATGCAACACTGTCGGCAAACACTTACCAAAAATCATCGGTGAACACAATAATGAGTTATTCACACTTACTGTAAATTTTTGGTCAACTAGTAAAAATGGTAAACTGCCAGTGTAACCCGACAATAGTTGGTAAGAAAGCAAAGTTTAGAAGTGGTCGTGACAGAATACCAATATCCGTCGGTAAAATCAAAATGGTTAAAAACTGACCAAAGAATCATGTCTTCACCGATGATGATTTGAAATATCCTCCCAACGAAGCCCGTCTTCACATCCCAATGAGTTGTTGAGCATTTATTACAAATACTTAGGTCAAAAAATCTATAAATAGTCGACAGGACAACTTCATTTTTCACCCGCAATTTAAAGAGAAAGCAGAGCGACATCAAAGTGATTCAAGAGTAGAAAGAAGAAGCGGCTACAGATCGATTCAGGACATAGAGTATAGATTCCTCATTACCATTGTGAATCAAAGTAAGTACCAAAGACACCAAAATAATTCTATTACTATTTTGTGAAGAAAAGCCCTAATTTCAAGAAAATCCTAAGTACTTGGAAAACAATGGTAACTACATCAAGAACTGCTAAGTTGAAGAATGAAAAGAATAATGTGGTGAAACTAATCAAGAACAATACATGTGTAGAACCTAAATACATGATCTATCTAGAGATTGCATCGAAACCCAATGAAAATGATGCATTTTCAAAAATTTCATCTAGGTTTTTTCTCATAGAAGATGTTAGGTCTTATATTCACTACAAGATTGCAGAAATAGGTGATCTAGAAATGGATGAAGCTTTTAAGAAGCTATGTGATGCCAAAGGAAAATTGAAAGAAGAACACAAACACTTGGAGATCAAAGGGTTAACCAATGCCCTACATTTCCTGAGGGAATTCAAGACAAAATGGATTAGGATTGTCTTAAGCAGGATGCATGACAACAAACTATGGCTAGACCAACCCAAGCAAATAACAAAGGATGTTCTTCATGTTGTCACTAGTTATTTGATAATCGACAAGCCTAGGGCACACAAACATCCATCCATGAAATAAGTTACAAAACTCACCAATGCAGAAAGAGACAACAGAGGTCTCAAAGTAAACACAATCACTGACGAAGAGTTAAAATTTGGTGCATGTGTTATTGGTTACAAAAAATTTTAGGCTAGCAGAATGAACAGCATTTCTGCAATAGTACTAAGCACTACTTATAAGATTATAATGAAAGGAATTTAGATGGATCTATGTGAGATCCTATTGAAATAAATTGATGAGAATATGATCAAAATCAGGTCTGCAAAGAGCAACACATGTAAGTTTGGATCACTTATTATGTGTACATTTTTCTACTTTCAAGAATACTTTCCTTCAGTAAGGAAATTTATATGGGACTCTACCAAACTGGTAACCCAACAGATTAGTGAACTGATTAAGTCACTAGGAGACAACTTTGAGTTTGTAATGTCTGCATACTTCCTTGAGTTCAAGGAAAAGATGATGGAAAGAACCAAGATTCCTGAGCAACTGGTTGAAAAGCACAAAGATGAGATATGTTTCATGGTAGACACAAACTTCGCACATATCAAATTGGTTGTACCAAGAATAGCTTGGTTATCACCATTAGACTATGAGATCAATATTGATCTAGATACAAGTGCAATTGAGGCACTACTCAATGATCCCATTGATAAGAAACAACCAAGGTTTGGTACATATGAAGAGGCCAAATCTAAGATAAAACATGGCCTAGAAGTCAAGAAAACTATAAACAAGAAAGATAAAATGGTTAAGAATCTCAAGAAGATTCTATCGGTTACTAAAGAGGAAGATCAGGATCAACAGGAGGAAACTGATGAATAAGGCAACATCAATGAAGAACTAGAAGAAAGGAAATAAGATACATAGGCTACTGAATCTGATGCACCTCCATCTCCACCTCCTACAAAGAAGAAAAGAACAAGAAGTCAGACTGCTGCAACCGATACCACACCACTTAAGAAAGGTCAAGTAAGGACCTACATGAGGAAGCAGCTAGCAAAAAGAACAAGATAGTGTTGACGGGACTTTGGTGACCAGGTCCGCCAACAGTTGAAAGTTGTCACCGGGTACCGGGGTACCGGCCAACTTCACCTGCAAAGGTTATTTGGGGAAATGAGATTCCCCCGGCCTCCAAGCACCTGAGGGTTGGGTCTCGACGGTGCGGGTCTTAGTTGGGAGATGTGACTATTTTCAAGGGGGATAGCTGGTTTCTTCAACTTGTTCTCTCTGGGGATTCATGAAGGTGAGGTTTCTCCAAGCATTCTACACTTAGCAAATAAATTGAAAAAGATCTTGCAAGGTTAGAAGTATTTCATCTACCTATAGTTATGTTTAGACATTCAATACATCAATAATGCTCTAATATATTACACTAAATACTGAAGAAATACACAACCATCAGTTCATATTTGATCAGTAGTAAGGGAAAGGAGGTCGTTAATCTACTTAGAGCATCAAAGCAGAAGAAATGAAGAACATTAAACATAAAATATCATTAACTTGGAAGACAAAGTGCCAACAACATCATTGTAAGAACCCTCTCTTCTTCATTAGCATTCCTTCCAGCAAGCACTGGTGCATGGTACAATGGTGGCTCCAAGGGAGCATCTAACTACTGAAAGCCTTAAAGACCAAGGAGCATTGAGCTCTGCAACTAAAATGAAAATACTATGTCTCTATTACTATAGACTGCAAAATCATCAATTTCGCCCACCCTTGGAAAAGGGCCAGACTTGCTATTTATACATATTTTCCTCTAACCCTAACCCTAACCCTATTTTACATTTTTCCATAAAATATATTATCTTGTGGCCGATACTACCTGCACCACTTTACAAAAGACCTTGAGACGGAGAAGGTCTGACATGTCAGAAGAATAAGACAAGAGAATGGAGTAGAAGAATCAGCCTTGAGAAGAGAGCTGAGAAAGAGAAGAAAGAAATTAGATCCCTCGTGGATCAAGGCTACATGCCTCATAAATGGTAAATGTGACACCATGTCTCCAATGTGCCAGGTGTATATCTGAAGCGGCACCTCGAGAAGGTCATCTGTTAGAAAACCAACTTTTGATCCGATGTGTCTTGATGTAGCTATCTGCCTTCTGAAAACCTTCGATGACCTTTATTAACTACTTGAAAGTGACCAGTCAGCCTTGGGGACCGGGCCATGAGTCCCTTTAAAGAATACAAAATATGAGATCTGGAACTCCGGGATCCGGGAACTTATATTCTGAAAGCATAAAGAATACAAAATGCTTGGGTTTTCTCCGGCCTTTGGAGAATCTTTACTGTTGCTTATTATCGTTGAAGGTCTAGAGGAGGTAGGAGATTCCATCCTCATCAATTTTCTTAAGACTGGCCCGTCGGTACTTAGCCACCTCAATCTGTTCCCCCAGGTCTGGAACATTCCCTTTAAACTCATCGGCCATTTTTACCGCATCGTGACCACTAAGTACCATGCAATTTATTCTTGTCATCTAGGTGCCATCTACTCCCTCTATGGATTGATATCTTGATTCCATCAGCTCATCAAACTTCCCCAGGACATATTCTTTCGGTGTGCAAGTGTCAGTGATGAAAGGGTTAGCTCTGGAGACCTTCGTAACAAAAGACTTATATAAATTAAAAGAATATTGCACTATGTTAATATTTTCCCATAGAGTTCCCACCTATTGCTTGATTATCCCCAATGTGAGGTCAAGTCTGGAGTGTTGGGTCCTCACAAAATTGAACGACTCCTCCCCTAGAATTTTGGACTCAGAAACTACTTCCTCTCTAAGGCCGAGGAGTTCTTCAAATTCTACCTTCCAAGTTTCATAGTTTTCTATATCACCCTCCCATATGTTGACAATAGTTTTGGCTTGATGCAAGACATGTCAGGCCACATACAAGTCCAGGAGGGTGGATACCAAGAAATGCCAGATGTTTCCTACCTATAGAGCAACCCACTCATCTACCGCCTGGGCCTTTTTCTTCATCACCCTCAATGAATCTATGTCACTTTGCGGTAGTGGCACATCCGATGTGGAGGCCTTCAGAGGAATGGTACTGATGGGTCAGGCCAGCTCAGTTAGTAATCCCGTAAGGTTTGCAATTTTCTCTTTTTCCACCTTGAGCCTTTGGGCCTTCTTTTCATAACGGGCTTCCACTGCCTTAGCCGCCTCCTTCAACATGTCTACCTCACCCTGTTTCCCCCTCTTTCCCAGTGATATCTTTATGATTTTGTAATCCCCAGCCTCGGCGATTGCCTCATCAGCATCTGGGGGAGGCATTGCTACCACTACAACTATTTCTCTGCCCGGCCTGGTTAGAAGAGTATGAACCGTCTGGGATTTCTTGGCCTTTGGTGGATCCTGGGCCTGAGCCATCATCTTGACCAGGGAGAGATGAGCTCTGGGGGTCAGAAGAGCTTTTCTTTTCTTGGTTTCAACCAACCACTATGGCGGTAGGGGTGGCTTATTTACCAAAGTTTGTTCCTTGGGTTCTTCCCTGGTATCCTGCTGATGTTCCTCTTTAGTGGTGTGGGTCTCACCCGGCCCCTTCTCCAGATCTTTTGATTCATCGGCGACATCTTCCCCGGTGACATTTATTTCTTCAGCCCTATCATTTGTATCTTTGGCTTCGCCTGGGCCCTCATCGGCCATCCCAGGGGTTTCTTCCTCTTGTTGTTCCTCCTATTCCTCAGCCTCTTTTGCTGGGATTTCTTCTTCCATTGGTATATCTTTTGGCAATGGGGGAGGAATCAGGCCAAGATTTAATGTTTGGGCCATAGTGATTACCTGCCCAAAGGTTGTTCTGGAGAGTGGCACTTGGAACGCATTGGCTGAGGTTATAGTTGCTCTCGTAGGTCTAGTTCCCTCAGCGGATGCCATTTGTTCACTTTTCTTATGTTGGTCCACTCCCATGTTCTATATCTACGGGACCTCAGAGGTGATCTCTTTCTCTATTTCTTTCTTTTCCTCCATCTTCTCTTCCTGCTCCTGCACAGGCTCTTGTTCCAGAGCCTCTTCATGTGCCAGGACTTCAGCCTTTGTTTGCTCAATGTCCCCCTGTAAATTCCCAAACTTGTCAATTGCAAAAACATCATCGAATTCATCCTACGGGGGAGGATTGGCTGAGACATCAATAGGCTCTAGTTCTCTCTTTGATTTCGAGGAGTCAGAGGAAAGGATCTCAACTTGTGAGATCTGGGGCATCCCCAGCTCTGGCTCTACCTTAGGCTTTTGATTGAGCCTCTTCTTTCTTCTAGTGACTAAGGGTGGCCCCACATCACTTAGTACTTCTTTCTCTTCTGGGTCCACCCCCATTTCCTTAACCATCAAGGCCGCCAGTGAAGGAGAGGAGGGAGGACGAATTGGTCCAGTCATTGACACCAGGGTTGCCAAACGTGTGATTAATTTCTCCCTCATTTGTTGGGAGGCCGCTACTGATTGTTTTATTTGCTCTTTTATAGGGACTTCTTGCACAACGAGAGTCTCCATTATTCCTTCCCTTTATACCCTCCCTGTGAAGAAGTCCCAGCCCCCGGGGTTAACTTTGGTATCGGCTAGGCAGCCCAGCGGACACTCCTGGGGCACACCTTCTTGAAATAGGTGTGGCTGCGTTCAACCACATTACGGGTGAACTCTTCAATAGTGGGCCCTTCCTTGGAATCCTAGTTCACTGGTGGGAGGGCCAATTTATTGATCCCCTTTTCTTTGTACTGGGGATCTATTGTGGAGCTGGCGTCCGAGAAGTCTTCCAAAAATCTCTAGAGTTTTAATCTTTTCGTCATCCCTGCGGTCATTCTGACATAATGTCAGCCCTGGACTTCCATGTCATCTTGAAAATCTTCCCAGAAGTCTTACATGTGATATTGATGGGGCTTTGATTCCCGGGGAAGTGTCGTTGCAATCCTTCCATGCGGATCAAAATGCTTCCGCACTAAGTAAAATTCCACCAAGTTATAGCTTTTAAGCTCATTATCTGCTTCTTTGGCGGTGAACAGACTGCGTGAATAATTCCCACAAGTGATTGGGAATGGAATATGTGTCACCTTCTTCAAGGCATAGAATGCATGCAGCTCTATTATCTATCTGCAATATTCCAAATGATTTATCTTGTTCCCACAATGCTTGGGTAACAAGTAGGGTTTCCCAGAGAAGTCGATTACCCTTATGTATGTATGTTGTTGAAACTATATATAGTAATGGCCATAGCTCTGAACCAAATCCATCGCCTCTGTAGACAGGTGGTATCCTGCGTCCCAGGTGGGTGTGAGCAGGTTGTTGTAAATGAAGGTATCATTTACCTGGCAAAAACTGGAGAAGTTGGCTTCCCATTAAATCTGTGGAAAATGGTCCCAAGGGGCCTTCTGGCCTGGGCCGATCCCAAGTACGCCTTCTATGAGTAACCCATTGGTGTGTGTTCATTGTTGTGCTAGGGCCCAAAGAACATAGGAAGTCATATAAAAATTCTTCCTCTTGACTATCTGAAGGAACTGGGAGTCCACATGGTTTGAAATTATAGTGGCCCAGTCAAAATATTCCCCATCTGTGCTGATACCAAGCAAGAAGTAATACATCCACCCAGAGAATTCTCTGGCATGCTATTGTCCAAAGACCCGACACAGTGCTATCATCCCCATCTGGATGCTTTCTTTGAATTTGGACATGGGGATTTCTAATTTCATCCTCTTGGAGTCTCTCTTTGGGACCTTGAGCCAATGATTGTTCATATATATACAGGTCACCTCCTCCAATTGCTTAAATTGGACCAAGGCATCAGACCGGGTGACCATAGCTGGTTTGTAAAATTGAGGGATTCCCAAGCCCCTCTAGAAGGTATCAGGGTTGGGGGACACCATGGGAGTAGGATACCCAGTGGGTTTTGGGGCTGCAAGCATGATAGACGAATGGATGTATTGTAGTGAGCTGCAAGTGTAAGAATAAGCTCTGGTGACTGCACCGAGTATAGGAAACAAGCCGCCTTGAGAATCTTGGAATTTCTGATTTTAATGGCCAATGGGTCCCCGACCTGTTGTTGGATGTACATCATTTTTACCAAGGCCTGCATTTTGGGCCATGTCCCAACGCTGGTGTCAGTGATAAGTAGGAATTTGGACTCAATCTTTGAGCCCATAGTAACGTCGTCCTTTACATATTTCATGCTCATGGGCAGTTTCTCCAGAGCCTTCTCCATTTTTGACCTAACTGCTACTCTGGTAACTATCGTAGAAAGAAGTTCCAGACTCTCGGGTGGTGAAGATGCAGAAGCCTTATACATGTTTGAAAGTATGTTGTTTCAGAAACCTGCAAGGAAAGGTGACTGTCATAATGTATAGATAAATAAAAACTTCTAGGTCCAGAGACCTTACCATCGTGGCGCTTGCCTCCCATGAAAAGTTAGCTTAGTTTAAAAACCCCGGGAAAGTATATATATTTTGCGAACTTAGAAATTTAACCAACATCCAGGTCTGGGGGTCTCATCACACTCAGTAAAAACTAGACATGGGTTGGGTGATGGCAAGAGACCCAGAGTTTGGCGAACTAACCATTGGAAGGTGTGCGCAAAAAGTGAGCCACTAGACCCACGTGGGTGCCACATGGGTATGTAATAAATAGAAGTTATGGTGATGACGGTGGAGCCAACTGTCCAAATGTGTGAAAAGCAAAGGCCACTTGGACAAATTTAAATGCGTGCATGGGACATAAATGAAGGACAGGCTAGTTTACAGAGGAGAGAGAAAACCACCTAGTTGAAACTAATCAAGAGCCGAGTTTCAACCAAGCGGTATTTTTCACAAAGCGAGCTCACAAATTAGAAACCAAAAACAAAATGTAGCACGGTGATCTTGACAGACTACCAAGCAAAATATACATAAAATATGCACAAATATACAACAGAGCCGAAGGGTATATACATGCAGACCAGAATGATACATAATAATATACATCAAATGTACACATATACACACAAAATGTAGAGTGGCTATTCACAAAACTAGACAACTATACAAACACTTACACCCCTCACACTATCTATAGGCTATACTACATCTGCCCAATGGGCAAACAACCCTCTAGCAAAGCCGGCCCACCAATGGGTGGCAAACCAGAATGAAATGCAATAGAACGCAAAATGACACAAAAACCAAACAAAACCCAAAAGTAGGAACATAGAAAGGAAGGAAGGCACCAACCTAAAAATGAAGAAGGGAAAGGAAAGGAATTCACCATAAATGCTCTATAATAGCTTCTACCATCAGATGATCACCACTTACCACCACAAACCACTCATAATTGCTCAGACTAGCTTAGAATGGCTCACATTGGATTATCACTAAATCACTGTAAAATCACTCTCAAATCGCTCAAATTGCTTAAGTGTTTAATCACGGTAAATGTGAAAATGACAGGTAACTTCTATTTATACCCGCAGTAAAATCAAGTTACCTTTCCTTCTGCAAACTCTGGATAGACAGACCTCCAGACTCTGGGCCCAGGGATTCCATGCAACAATACCATCTTAAAAAAAAAAAAGGACATCATGGTGAAGAATCTCAGAGTTTGGAATCTGGATCCCAACAAAGGATGACCAACTCAGGGACCAGGCCCCGGAGACATGAGAGACCAACAAAATAAAAACAACACCACGGGGAAGAAACCCCTAGAGAAGGAAAATAGAGAAAGGAAAAAGACAAGGCAAGAGCAAAGAGCAGAAAGTGAAAAAAAAAAAGGGGGGACCCAATATTTTGCACACAAAAATGTAGGGACGGGGATGCAGGGCATAACAAATAGCGACTATCTAGGACGAATGTCTTAGCGCACTCGAGAACTTCATAATATCTGGTTAGAAAAATTGGAACAAATCATTACTCAAAGTATCTCACATGAAAATAGTAACATGTTTGAGAAAATTCAGCCATACGCAATTTAACCCATGATCTTTTCATCAGTAGAGAAGTGGCACTGAGTAGATCAGACCCTGAAGTCATCAAATTTTCTCATTTCTTCTGGAGGCTGGAGTCCTATCCCACTTCCCTTTTCTTGTTGTTTTGTATGTTGTTGGGTGGGAGGGAGGTACTTATTTCACCATTAATCTTAAGCTTAGCTAACTTTAATGGCGGTACTTCTTTCACCCTTCCACTTGTTTTTATGCTGAATAAGGGATAAAAACTCTAGACCCAGAAAGAATCTTTTTAAAAGTTCAGACTTGGGTCAACCAACTTATTGCGACCGATCTACCCTTGATGTGTCTAATTATTTGTCCCTTATTTTTGTTTCACTGATTTCCAGACGTCCGAAAAGAAACCCGATGAAGATTTCTCATAATGTACTACCAAACTTGTAAAATAACTCCAGAGACTGGACTGATTCCATCATGCTAACAACATATTCTTAAGCTTGCCATGTTAAAGACAACATCCCGAAGACCAGGTGTTATGCAGATCATTCCAATCCTTACAAATGAGAGAACAAAATGTCATACCCTGAGAAAACAAGGTCACAAAAGAAAAGGGCAGCCCCAGAAGATAGCCAGCCAGACTATTTACAAGGTACCTCCCAGCAAGGCACCGAGAAAGAAATATTTACAAGCCAGAAACTTAACATAAAAATACAACTTTGGGCAAACCCACCTTATTCAAAATAATTTTTGAGAAACTATCCATTGACAGGCAATGGGATAGGTTGTCCAGTCATGGTGTTAAGGCGGTAGGTATTTGCCCCGCAGATCTCTAAGATTAGGTATGGCCCAAGCCAGAGCCGTTGAAACTTGGTGTGCTTGCCTTTCTTTTCCCGGGCTTTGTCCCACAACAGGACCAAGTCTGAGATCTAAAAGGCCTTGTGATGGGCTCTACGATCAAACCATTTATTTACTACTGCTTGATGATGCACAAAATCTTCAAGGGCCACGTCTTGTTGTTCTTCCATCTGCATCAGATTTAGGAGCCTGACCTCCATGATGTTATCCCGGTTGCTAAATTCCTGCATAAACTGCAAGACTGGGATCTGTAAGTTGATTGGGAATGTGGGTTTTGGCCATAAACCAGATGGAATGGGGATGTCCCCAGGGAAGCCTTAATTCAAATGTGATCCCCCCAAAGGGCAAATCTCAACTTTTGGTGCCAGTCCTGGGGATTCTATTCTAGCAGGTGTTTGATCACTTCAAGTAAATTCTTATTCGTAGATTCAGCAACACCATTCCCCTGGGGGTAATAGTTGTTGGAGAACTTCAGAGTGATCTTCTGATTGTAGGTCCATTCAAGTAATTGTGCTGAAGAAAATGTTGGACCATTGTCACATACTAAAGCAAAAGGCATTCCAAATCTAGTGATGATGTTTTCTTCCAGGAATTTAATAACTACATTTGCCATGTTATTTTTGCAAGGTATAGCTTCGGACCACGGGGTGCAGTAATCAGTAGTAGTCAGGATGTACCGATGGTTGGAAGATGAGTTGGGGTTGATTTCTCTGATGAAGTCAAATGCCCATTGGGTGAAGGGCCTAGCCTCGAAGACTGGTTGTAAAGGCGTAGCTGAGTTACGCTCACAATGTGCCACGATTTGGCAAGTGTGGCATCCTTAGATGTGAGTGTAGACATCTTTAAATATATAGGGCCAATAGTACCCAGCCTGGAGGATTTGATGGGTGGTGGCATTGGCTGAGCCATGCTCGGTTCCAAACTGCCCATGAAATTCATCGATCATCTCCGTAGCTTGGTCTCTGTCAATGCATCAGAGGTACACTCCCTCATAGTTCCTACAGTAAAACATGGATTTTTTTATCATGAAGTGAGCACTTTTCATCCACACAACATGGTGTTTATTAGGAGGTAACCTCTCTGGGCATTTATTGTTCAACAATAGATATACCAGATTGGTATACCATAGGTCTCGAGTGATGGACTCCACCGTGTAAGTTTGGAATTCTATATGGGGAGACTCTTCTAGCATTTCTTGACTTAGTCCCTGGTCTCAGACTATCTTCATGGGTTGCATTTCCAAATCATATTCCTAGAGGATGGCCATCCATTTACCCCATCTTTCACCCAATTCACTTTGCATCAGCAGGGATTTCACAGCCTGGTCCGGGATGATAGCATGCACTTTTCTCTGGAGAATGTAATGTCAGAATTTCTTCATGATGTGCACAAGAACAAAGGCCTGCTTTTCCAATGATGAATACTGGACCTCGGTGTTCTTGAAGGGGGAGCTCATGAAAGCTATGGTTCATTCTTCCCCTTCAACCTTTTGAGTTAACACTGCCACGGCAGAATGCAGTGAAGCAAAGGAGTAAATGTAAAATGGAAAGGAGTAGTTTGGACTAGCCAGGACGGGCACCTCCATTATCGTCTATTTAATCTGGGTGAATGCCCGCTTTTCTTCAAGACTCCACTCAATCTTGGTATCCCTTTTTATCATTTCATTGAGTGGTTTGACTATCTTGATGAATCCAGTGATGAACCGCAGGACAAAGTTAATCTTTCTGAAGAAAGACCACATCTCCTTCTTGTTGTCGGGCATTTGTAAGTTTAGCAGTGCTTTAACTCTCTCAAGGTCAATGGATATACCCTTCTCGGAGATGATATGCCAAAGCAACTTCCCTTTAGTGACCCTGAATATGCATATCTTGGGGTTGAGGGATATTCCGTACCGGCGACATCTCTCGCAGATCTGGGCGAGGTGGGCGTAATGGTCACACCTATCCCAGGAAAAGATAGTCAAATCATCCATGTAGATGATTATGCACCAATTCACAAGGCCTTCGAACGTGATGTCCATAGCCTTTTGAAATGTGGCCCCTATGTTAATCAAACCAAAGGGCATCCTCCTGTATGCAAACATTCCCCACTTGGTGGTGAATGTCATTTTCTCTCTATCTTCGTACTTAACCATGAATTGTTTATATCTAGAGTACCCATCTAAGAATGACATCATTTGGGACCCATTCACTATCTGCAACACCTCATCCAACAAGGGGAGAGGGTGATTATCTTTCTTGGAGACTCTATTCAAATTTTGGAAATCTATGCAAAGGCAAATTTCACTGCTCTTTTTTCTTACAGGGACCAAATTGGAAACCCACGTAGTATGTCGGATTGGAAATATTATTCGGGCTGACAGTAATTTTTCCACCTCTTGACGAATCAAAGGCTCGATCAGCGGGTTGACCAGTCGTTTCTTTTGCCAAAAATGCTTAGCATCAAGTTTTATGGGGATGGTATGAATCATAATAGATGTGTCGTATGTTTTCAAATCCTCATATCCCCATGCAATCATGTCTATGTATTCTCAGAGAACCACGAGAATCTTCTCCTTCTCCTTAGGGGAGCAGAAGCTGCCAATGTGTCATATTTTCCTCACCGGACTGGCCGATGTTTACTTTTTCAAATTTTCCTCCCTCAGAGGAGGATGACATCTTCTCCCAGCCCTGAGGGTCTAAGTCAAAGATTCGTTCAACCGCAACCATCCCCTTCAAAATGGTGTTAGTAGGTAGGTCCATGATCCCATCATCTTTATCACCCTGTCCAGTATCATCATGGTCTCGTTCCTCCACTATCTAGTCCTCAAAGACACCAACATTGGCCATAAAGGCCAAGATATGTTGATCATCCTCAAAAACCTAGAAGTGGGTGACATTGTCTAGGATGGATGGGGTGGGGATCATCTCAACTAAAAACCTTCGGAGTCACGAACCAGCCATGGGCTCAAGTGTGCTGGCAAACACGGAGAGGGCATCCGGGACATAATTCTGTCACCAAGGAATAAGATCAATGCCAAAGGCATCAAAATCTTCAATAAGGCTCCAAGCCCGATTACGATATGCTGCCAGCCTTTTTTCGTGACATGTATACTGACTTCGGACCTGCTTGACAATCAACTTTGAATAACCCAGAGCCCGGAGGTAGGTGATTCCTTTCCTTAATGCAAATAAGAGTCCAAGGACCAAAGCCTCATACTCCATAACATTGTTCGTACAGTTGAACTGCCACATGTAGGATACGAGGAATTATTTCCCTCACGGGTTGATTAATTCCACTCTAGCCCCACAGCCTTGTTTGGTCCAGGACCAGTCAAACTTAAGGGTCCACAGATCGTTATTTGCAGTCTGGGGCTGGGGAGAGGGAGTAGTCTTTGGATTGTTCTTGGGAGGCTTGGGAGGAGCTTCCTCCCTCACTATTGGCACATGGGTGAGGTTTTCCTCCTGAGGAGTTTGAATTTGAGAGCCCGGGGGAGATGGCACCGAAAAAGTGCCTCCAATAGGAATACTAGGTCCCGGGGAATCAACTGTGAGTTATTTATTCCAGAAGGCATCGATGTGTCAAGTAGCGATGGAAAGGAAAAGTTCACACTCTAGCTATGAATGTTTCTGATAGTGTACTCAGCACCAAGTACTGGACAAGAGTATAGTGGGGGTTTCTGCAGCACCTTGAGAGTTGACTTCAACCCTCAACTTTTCTTCTAGGTCATGGGTTCTCTACAGTACTATGGGATCCTCCCTGGAGGTAAAATCAAATGTTAAGATTTCAAAGGGTCAGTACACCCTGGGGGAAGCCTCAGAGAAGAAGACCTCACTAACCCTCCTAACTTTGGTAAGGGCCTGCTTCATTCGGGGTTCACTCTCAACCTGGATCTTATTTAATTCTCCTTCCCATGGGAGCCATAAGTGGGAGAAGTCAGTTGAAAAGTATTCGTTCAAGGACTTAGACCAATTTTGACTTAATAACATCTCGTAGGTCTCTGGGATGTCCACCACTTAGATATCGATTATGCTGGCTATCTTGGGGTCCTGGATAAGCTATATCCAGACATTCTTCAATTCTCCCACCATTTTCATGGTTGTTTTGTCTAGCTGAATCACTGTGTTGTTAGATGGGGTGGGATGGAATCCAAGCTTCTAGCATATGGATAAGGGCATGATGTTTCCTGAAGCTCCGGAGTCTACTAGGTATTTGTGTATATTTTTGCCTTGGATATTCAGGCCTAGCAGGAAGGGAGGATCTTCATTGTTTCCCCGAAAGACAGCCGCATTGGCATCATCAAAATAGACAGTCTTGGGCGGGCGACTGACAACCTCCAAGCTTCCCAAGAGCTTTAGAAGAGACTTCTTCTACTTGGGAAAATTTAACAAAACCTCCATCAAGGTCATGGAGGTAGTAGTTTGTTCTAACGCCTTTGTAATATTAAATCTTCCTCTTAGGAATTGGTGGATTCCCTTGGCTAGGTCTTTTGCTTGGTTAGAGCTAGAACCTTTTAGAGGGGCGGGCTGATCAGTCGTATTATTCTGGGAATGAGTGTCCTTGGTAGGAGGTGTTGGCATATAAACTGGTCCTTTACCAACTTGGCTTTGATTATTGTATGGAGTCCGCAAGTTGGTGAAGGCATTAGCCTCAAAGGCCAGAATGGATTCATCAAAGAATCCCTGTAATTCATATTCTCCTTCATCTTCTCTAGAGGATCCGAAGAAGATGGTCTCACAAGTGAATGCATTGTAAGTTGGCTCTTGCACAGGAGGCTCTGGGGGAGTAGCATCATGCAATTATTGTCTGTCCAGCTGGGAGATCATAATGACCTTCTCCAGCGTGGTACAGTTAACCTCATTGTGGGATCCTATGTCATGCAATCTACACCAATTGGTCATGGGCTGGAATTCTATGACTGGGGTGAAATGTGATGGTCCAGCACCATTTTGGTTGGCATTTTGGTTCAGAGGCGGGCCTCTGATGTTCATTTTATTGTTCCATTATTGTTGATTGGGCTGAGGCCCATTGTTGAAGTTTCTTCCCCCAACATTTTTATTTTGTTGGCCAGATAAAATATTCCCTCTGTGAGAATTAGAATTTTGGGGTGCATACGACCATGCCTTTAGCTGACCCATGTCCATAGTCAGGGTGGATAACATTAGCCAAAGGGACTCAACCTTGGCAGTCAACTAGGTGTTTGCGTCATAGTGTGACAGTTGTTGTTGGTTCCCTGGGAAGGCGGCAGTATTCACCAGAGTTGAGGGCGGCAATCCTCTATCCATGAATGACTAAAAGAAGGGCACTCTAGGTGGTTGTGTCTAAGGTTGTTGTGTCTATTGTGGCTGATTCCAAGGGAAGACTTCCAGACCCAGTATTGACTGAGTCTGTGATGGGTAAACATACCAGGCCTACTGGTCTATCGGTAGTGGTAGGGGATTCATTTCCATCATAGGGGAACCTATTTCCAAATTGGGGTTATACCCCCTGGCATACGTTGTTCCATCAGGGATCATGTTGAAGGGCGTGCTCTACCCAATCCCGCCCAGAGATTTGTTGAGACCACAGGATAATTCTAGGGCTAGGTTGTAAACCTTTGCCAAAGTGTCCCAGTCGCCCATGTCAATTGTTCCCCAGAGGAGAGTGGCAATGAAGGGGTCCATCACGTTGGGATAGGTCTATATGGTTACTTTTGGGTATGAAATGAAAGGGCCCGTGCACCGCTTCAAGGCGCGCTAGAACCGATGATTGAATGCTGCGAGGGGTTCATTGGGTTCCTTTCTAATGGAGATGAATTGGATATGGGACAAATTTGGGTCCACATGTACACAGAAGGTAGCCAAGAAGGCATCCTCCATGTCCTACTAGTTGTTGATGGAGTTGGCAAGAAGGTTTAGGTACCAGTTCAGCTCACCCTGTCCCAAGGACAGGGGAAACATCCAGGTCACAACATCCTCATATTGGATCCAGTGTTGATTCATGGCATCCTTGTATGCTTGTAAGTGTTCTTCTACATTTTGTGAGCCTAAGTGCTCATATCATGGGAAAATCTTCTCTGGGTGTGAGGGTAAATCATTGATTGCGCCCGAAAAAGTTCCCCTAGGGGACCCGGTGTTACCAAAGTATGCAACCATTTGGGGAACTAGATTTTGGACAGATTGAGTGCTGGTTCTCGAGATTGTCTGAGAATTTTGGATATTCTTAGGTATACTAGGCCTGTAGACAATAGTGGCTAATGTGGTTTTCTGGGTCCGTTTCTTTAAGTAGGAGGCTTGAGTTTGAAAAACCTTATGAGGTTTAGGGATGACCTAAGGATTCTCTCAAATTTTGCTGGGGAGAAAGACCTAATCCCACTGAAGACTTCACTCCTAAAACTATGGCTTGGGGAACCCTTGGGAGGTGTAAAATTAGGAACTCGAGAGGGGGACAAGTTCATGCCCTCCTTCTAGTGCCAATTTCTGTTGATGGGACTTTGGTGACTGGGTCCGCCAACAGTTGTAAGTTGTCATCAGGTACCAAGGTACCGGCCAACTTTGCCTATAAAGGTTATTTGGGGAAATGAGATTCCCTGAGCCTCCAAGCACCTGAGGGTTAGGTCTCAACGCTGTGGGGCTCAGTTGGGAGATGTGACTATTTTCAAGGGGGGTAGCTGGTTTCTTCAACTCGTTCTCTCTGGGGATTCAGGAAGGTGAGGTTTCTCCAAGCATTCTACACTTAGAAAATAAATTGAAAAAGATCCTGCAGGGTTAGAATTATTTCATCTACCTATAGTTATGTTTAGACATTCAATACATCAATAATGATCTGATATACTACACTAAATACCAAAGAAATACACAACCTTCAGTTCATATTTGATCAGTAGCAAGGGAAAGGAGGTTGTTAATCTACTTAGAACATCAGAGCAGAAGACATGAAGAACATTAAACATAAAATACCATTAACTTGGAAGACAAAGTGCCAACAACATCATTGTAAGAACCCTCTCTTCTTCATTAGCATTCCTTCTAGCAAGCACTAGTGCATGGTACAATGGTGGCTCCAAGGGGGCATCTAACTACTGAAAGCCTTAAAGACCAAGGAGCATTGAGCTCTGCAACTAAAATAAAAATACTGTGTCTCTATTACTATGGACTGCAAAATCATTAATTTCACCCACCCTTGGAAAAGGGTCAGACTTGTTATTTATACACATTTTCCTTTAACCCTAACCATAAACCTATTTTATATTTTTCCATAAAATATATTATCCCGTGGTCAGTACTACCTGCACCACTTTACAAAAGACCTTGAGACGGAGAAGGTCTGACATGTCAGAAGAATAAGATAAGAGAATGGAGAATAAGAATCAGCCTTGAGAAGAGAGCTGAGAAAGAGAAGGAAGAAATTAGATCCCCCAAGGATCGAGGCTACATGCCTCATAAATGGGAAATGCGGTGCCCTATCTCCAATGCGCCAGGTGTATATCTGAAGCGGTGCCTCGAGAAGGTCATCTGCCAGAAAACCAATTATTGATCTGACGTGTCTTGATGTAGCTATCTTCCTTCTAAAAACCTTTGACAACCTTTATTAACTGCTTGAAAGTGACTGGTTGGCCTCAAGGACCAGGACACGGGTCCCTTTAAAGAATACAAAATATGAGATCCAGAACTCTGGGATCTGGGAACTTACATTCTGAAAGAATAAAGAATACAAAATGCTTGGGTTTTCTCTGGCCTTCAAAGAATCTTTACTGGTTCTTATTGTCATTGAAGGTCTGGAGGAGGTGGGAGATTCCATCCTCATCAATTTCCTTAAGACTGTCCCACCGGTACTTAGCCACCTCAATCTGTTCCCCCAGGTCTGGAACATTCCCTTTAAACTCATCGGCCATTTTTGTCGCATCGTGACCACTGAGTACCATGCAAGTTATTCTCGTCATCTAGGTTCCATCTACTCCCTCCGAGGATTCATATCTCAATTCCATCAGCTCATTGAACTTCCCCAGGACATATTGTTCTGATGTGCAAGTGTCAGTGCTAAAAGGGTCAGCTCCAATGACCTTTGTAACAAAAGACTTATATAAATTAAAAGAATAATGTACTATGTTAATATTTTCCCATAGAGTTCCCACCAGTTGCTTGATTATCCCCAATCTGAGGTCAAGTTTGGAGTGTTGGGTCCTCACAAAATTGAATGACTCCTCCCCCAGAATTTTGGACTCAGAAACTGCTTCCTCTCTAAGGCCGAGGAGTTCTTCAAATTCTACCTTCCAGGCTTCATAGTTTTCTATGTCACCCTCCCATATGTTGACAATAGTTTCAGCTTGATGCAGGACATGTTGGGCCGCATACAAGTCTGGGAGGGTGGATACCAGGAAACGTTGGATGTTTCCTACCTGTAGAGAAACCCACTCATCTACCATCTGGGCCTTTTTCTTCATCGCCCTCAATGAATCTATGTCACTTTGCAGTAGTGGCGCATCTGATATGGAGGCCTCTAGAGGAATGGAACTGATGGGCCGGGCCAGCTCAGTTAGTAATCCCATAATGTTTGTATTTTTCTCTTTTTCTGCCTTGAGCCTTTGGCCCTCCTTTTCATAACAGGCTTCCACTGCCTTAGCCGCCTCCTTCAATAGGTCTACCTCACCATGTTTTCCCCTCTTTCCCAGTGATATCTCCATAATGTTGTAATCCCCGGCCTCGGCGATTGCCTCGTCAGCATCTGGGGGAGGCATTGCTACCACTACAACTGTTTCTCCGTCCGGCCCGGTTTGAAGAGTATGAACCATCCGTGCTTTCTTGGCATTTGGTTGATCCTGGGCCTGAGCCATCATCTCAGCTAGGGAGAGATGAGCTCTGGGGGTTGGTGGAGCTTTTCTTTTCTTGGTTTTGACCAACCACTGTGGTGGCAGGGGTGGCTTATTTATCAAATTTTGTTCCTTGGGTTCTTCCCTGGTATCCTGTTGTTGTTCCTTTATAGTGGTGTGGGTCTCTCTTGGCCCTTTCTCCGCATCTTTTGATTCATCAGTGACATCTTCCCTAGTGATATTTATTTCTTCACCCCCGTCATTTGTATCTTTGGCTTCGCTTGGACCCTCATCGGTCGTCCCAAGGGTTTCTTCCTCTTGTTGTTCCTCCTGTTCCTCAACCTCGTTTGCTAGGATTTCTTCTTCCATTGGTATATCTTTTGGCAATGGGGGAGGAATCAGGCCAAGATTTAATGTTTGGGCCACAGTGATTACCTTCCCAAAGGTTTTTCCAGGGAGTGGCACTTGGAACGCGTTGGCTGAGGTTACGGTTGCTCCCGTAGGTCTAGTTCCCTCAGCGGATGTCATTTGTTCACTTTTCTTCTATTGCTCCACTCCCATGTTTTGTATCTCTAGGACCTTGAAGGCGATCTCTTTCTCTATTGCTTTCTTTTCCTCCATCTGCTCTTCCTACTCCCGCACAGGCTCTTGCTCCAGAGCCTCTTCCTATGCCAGGACTTCAACCTCTGTTTGCTCGATGTCCCCCTGTAAATTCCCAAACTCATCGGTTACAAAAATATCATCAAATTCATCCTATGGGGGAGGATTGGCCAAGACATCAACAGGATTTGGTTCCCTCTCCAGTTTCGGGGAGTCAGAGGAAAGGATCTCAACTTGTGAGATCTGGGGCATCCCCAGCTCCAGCTCTGCCTTGGCCTTTTGTTGAGCCTCTCCTTTTTTCTAGTGACTAAGGGTGGCCCCACATCCCTTAGTACTTCTTTCTCTTCTGGGTCCACCCCCATTGCCTTAACCATCAAGGCCGCTAGTGAAGGAGAGGAGAGAGGACGAATTGGTCTGATCATTGACACCGGGGTTGCCAACCGCGTGATTAATTTCTCCCTCATTTGTTGGGAGGCCGCTACTGATTGTTTTATTTTCTCTTTTATGGGGACTTCTTGCACAGCGGGAGTCTCCATTATTCCTTTCCCTTTATTCCCTCCCTATGAAGAAGTCCCAGCCCTCAGGGTTAACTTTGGTATCGGCTGGGCAGCCCGACGGACACTCCCGGGGCACACTTTCCTGAAATAGGTGTGGTTGCATTCAACCACATTGTGGGTGAACTCTTCAATAGTGGGCCCTTCCTGGGCATCCCAGTTCACTAATGGGAGGGCCAATTTATTGATCCCCTTTACTTTGTACTGGGGATCTACTGTGGAGTCGGCGTCCGAGAAGTCTTCTAAAAATCTCTGAAGTTTTAATCTTTCCATCATCCCTGCGGTCATTCTGACATAATGCCGGCCCCAGACTTCCATGTCATCTTGGAAACCTTCCCAGAAGTCTTCCATATGATATTGATGGGGCTCTGATGCCCGGGGAAGTGTCATTGCAATCTTGCCATGCAGATCAAAATGCTTCCACGCTAAGTAAAATTCTACCAAGTTATAGCTTTTAAGCTCATTATCTGCTTCTTTGGCGGTTGCTAGACTGCATGAATAATTCCCAGAAGTGATTGGGAATGGAATATTTTTCACCTTCTTCAAGGCATAGAATGCATGCAGCTCCATTATCTACCTGTAATATTCCAAAAGAATTATCTTGTTCCCACAATGCTTAGGTAACAAGTAGGGCTTCCTAGAGAAGCCGGTTACCCTTATGTATGTATGTTGTTGAAATTGTATATAGTAATGGCCATAGCTCTAGACCAAATCCATTGCCTCTGTAGATAGGTGGTATCCTGTGTCCCGGTGGGTGTGAGCAGGTTGTAGTAAATGAAGGCATCGTTTACCCACCAAAAACTGGGGAAGCTGGCCTCCCATTAAATCTGTGGAAAATGGTCCCAAGAGGCCTTCTGGCCCAGGCCAATCCTGAGTACACCTTCTATGAGTAACCCATTGGTGTGGGGTCATTGTTGTGCCAGGGCCCAGAGAACATAGGAAGTCATATAAAACTTCTTCTTCTTGACTATCTGAAGGAACTGGGAATCCACATGGTTTGAAATTATAGCGGCCCAGTCAAAATATTCCCCATCTGTGCTGATACCAAGCAAGAAGTAATACATCTACCCAGAGAATTCTCAGGCATGTTGTTTCTCGAAGACTCGGCACAGTGCTATCATCCCCATCTGGATGCTTTCTTTGAATTCATACCTGGGGATTTCTAATTTCATCCTCTTGGGGTCCCTCTTTGGGACCTTGAGCCAATGATTGTGCATATATATACGGGCCACCTCCTCCAATTGCTTAAATTGGGCCAAGGCATCTGACCGGGTGACCATAGTTGGTTTGTCAATTTGAGGGATTCCCAAGCCCCTCTGGAAGGTATCAGGGTTGAGGGACACCATGGGAGTAGGATACCCAGTGGGTTCTTGGGCTGCAAGCATGACAGCCCAGATGGATGTATTGTAGTGAGCTGCAAGTGTAAGAATAAGCTCTTGTGACTACATCGAGCACGGGAAACAAGCCACCTTTAGAATCCTAGAATTTTTTATTTTAATGGCCAATGGGTCCCAAGCCTGTCGTTGGATGTACATCATTTTTACCAAGGCCTGCATTTTGAGCCATGTCCCAACACTAGTGTCGGTGATGAGTTGGACTTTGGACTCAATATTTGAGCCCATGGTAATGTCTTCCTTTATGTATTTCATGCTCATGGGCAGTTTCTCCAGAGCCTTCTCCATTTTGGAACTAACTGCTGCTTTGGTAACCGTCGTAGAAGGAAGTTTCAGACTCCCCGGTGGTGAAGATGTAGAAGCCTCAAACATGTTTGAAAGTATGTTGTTTCAAAAACTTGCAAGGCAAGGCGACCATTAGAACATATAGATAAATAAAAAATCTGGGGTCTGGAGACCTTACCATCGTGGCGCTTGCCTCCCCTAAAAAGTTAGCTTAGTTAAAAAACCCCGGGAAAGTATATATATTTTGCAAACTTAGAAATTTAACCAACATCTGGGTTCGGGGGTCTCATCACACTCAGTAAAAACAAGACATTGGTTGGGTGATGGCAAGAGATCTGGAGTCTGTGAAACTAACCATTGGAAGGTGTGCGCAAAAAGTGAGCCGCCAGACCCACGTGGGTGCCACGTGGGTACGCAATAAATAGAAGTTATGGTGACGGTGGCGGAGCCAACTGTTTGAATGTGCAAAAAGCAAAGGCCACTTGAACAAATTTAAATGTGCGTATGGGACATAAATGAAGGACAAGATGGGTTACAAAGGAGAGAGAAAACCACCTGGTTGAAACCAGCCGAGACACGAGTTTCAACCAAGCGGTATTTTGCACAGATTGAGCTCACAAATTAGAAACCAGAAACAAAATATAGCACGGCGAGCTTGATAGATTGCCAAGAAAAATATACACAAAAAATGCACAAATATACAACAGAGCCGAAGGGTATATACATGTAGATCAGAAGGATACGTAATAATATACATCAAATGTACACATATACACACAAAATGCAGAGTGGCTATTCACAAAACCAGACAACTGTACAAACACTTACACCCCTCACACTATCTACAGGCTATACTACATCTGCACAACGGGCAGACAACCCTCTGGTAGAGCTGGCCCACCAACGGGCAGCGAACCAAAATGAAATGCAACAGAATGCAAAATGACATGAAAACCAGACAAAACCCAAAAGCATGAAAACAGAAAGGAAGGAAGGCACCAACCTGAAAACAAAGAAGGGAAAGGAAAGGAATTTGCTGCGAATGCTCTGCAACAGCTTCTACCGTAAGACGATCACCACTTACCACCACAAACCACTCTTAATTGCTTAGACCAACTTGGAATGGCTCGCATTGGTTTATCACTAAATCACTGTAAAATCACTCTCAAATCACTCAAATTGCTTAAGTGTTTAATCGTGGTAAATGTGAAAATGACAAGTAACTTCTATTTATACCCACGGTAAAAGAAAGTTACCTTTCCTTCTGCAAACTCTAGATAGACAGACCTCTGGACTTCGAGCCCAGGGATTTCATGCGAAAATACCATCTTAAAAAAAAAAAGGACATCATGGCGAAGAATCCCAGAGTCTAGAATCCGGCTCCAACAAAGGATGACCAACTCGAGGACCGGGCCCTGGAGACACGAGAGACCAACAAAACAAAAACAACACCGCGGGGAAGAAAACCCCAGAGAAGGAAAAAGACAAGGCAAGAGCCAAGAGCAGAAAGCAAAAAAAAAAAAAAACTGGGGACCCAACATTTTGCACACAAAAATGTAGGGATGGGGATGTAGGGCATAACAAATAGAAACCTGTCGAAACCACACCACCAAAGAAGAGAAAAAGGTTTGTCAGGACACGGGCTGACTTGGATGACACCAAAGATGATGAACCAGATGTAATAAAGAATAACTTCAAGAACCAAATGGTAGATGAAGCTACCAAATCAATTGCTACCCATGGAACAATGACTGATAAAAAGATCAGGCAGTGGGATACACTGAATTCAGAGGATCAGAATAAAATACAGGAAGCAGTAATAAAATCAATGATTAAAAACAAGTATGCCACTACTGAATTTGTAAATCAAATACCTAAAGAGCTAGGTAAAAGGGTATACCAACAGTGGTCATATGCCTTGAAAATAGAAAGAGAAGCAAGAGAAAGAGTTCTTGTAAGACTGATGCCTCCTGAATCCAAA
>MU225231.1:368040-382255 GCA_018584345.1 Thuja plicata
TTCTCATCCATGCATGAAATGTTCTAGTGATCGTATAAAATTACTTTAGGCCTCCAGTATTGATGAGATGTACAAGTGTAAAATGTTTTTGCGAGATTGGGATCAATTTGTGCAGTGTACATAAATGAGAGGCGGTGATTATTCTCGATGATCGATAGGTAGCTAGGACAGTAGCTAGGACTAAAGATAACACATCTCAAGAGACCATCATAGGTTGTCTCTTTCTTTGGTCTATATTATTGATAGAATGTTTTACATTTCATTAGCTCATCAAATCCGGGGATTTCAAAGAATTTAATAGAATATTTTCATGACAATGTATATTATTTAAGTTGACGTTGCACAAATTTATCTACTTCGCGCACTTGTATACTATGAAGACGGCGATAAAGAAGCATCTCCTACCATGGCCATGCTTCTTTATCGTCATCCTCATAGTCTACAAGTGCGTGAAGTAGATAAATTCGTGCAACGTCAAATTAAATAATATATGTTGTCATGAAAATATTCTATTAAATTCCTTCAAATCCCCGGATTTGATGAGCTAACGAAAGGTAAAACATTCTGTCAATAATATAGACCGAAGAAAGAGAGAACCTATGATGGTCTCTTGAGCTATTTTATCTTTAATGTGCATATCCGTCAGTTTTTTGACATTTCATAATTAATTTCTGACAGAAGTACTATGCCTTCGACAGATAAAATGTCAGAGAATCATAATTTACAACAATTCTTCCGACAGTAATGCTATACGTTCGACAGGGCAACCTGTCGAAGAAATCCTGCACGACTGTCGCTATTCTGATAGTTCAAGTGTCCCAAATAGAAATTTTTTGACAGAAACTTTGACAGTAATTCTATATTTCTGACAGGTATATCTGTCAGAATTAGGTGGAAACTGTCAGTATGCCAACAGTTATAATGTCAAAAAGGATATGTTTTCGATAGTTATTTCCGACAGAGATTGTATATTTCTGATAGGTCGTGGTGTCAGAATGCCGATGGATGAACTATAGGAAATGCCATAATGAATTTGTTGTCATGTGAAATTTTTTGACATGATGTGGTGTCGGTAAACTGACAAATGTGTTTTCTATCACAATTTCCTATGCAAAAATGGTGACAAAATCATGTGTCAAAATACCGACAAATGAGCGTTGGAAATTTGACAAATGGCCGTCAGAATTTGACCTCAAATGTACTAGTGATATTTGGGGGTAATGAAATGTTATGTAAATCCTTTGCTAATGAAATGAGAAAAGAGTTTGAAATGTCTATGTTTGGGGAGATCAAACTATTTCTTGGTCTACAGATTCTTCAACAAGATGCACGCATATATATCACTCAGTCCAAATACATCAAGGAAGTGTTGAAGATATTCAAGATGGAAGATTACAAGCCAGTTGGAACACCTATGGAAACCGGATGTAAGCTAAAAAAAGAAGACAAATCAAATGAGGTAAATCAGACCTTGTATAGATCATTGATTGGAAAACTAATGTATGTTGTTCATACCAGACCAGATATAGCACATGCAGTTAGAATAGTTGCAAGATTCTCTGCTAATCCCAAAGAATAACATATGACTATTGTCAAGAGAATTTTGAGATATCTAAAGAACACTGAGGACTATGGCTTATGGTATAAAAGAGAAGGCAAATTTGAGCTTCAATTCTATACAAATGTTGATTGGGCTGGAAACTTAGATGACCGAAAGAGAACAACTAGAGGATCATTCTGTTAGCTCTTTTTCTTGTAGAATCAATTATAATAGCAATAAATGCCAGACTCTCTTGTACCCAAGTTAGATTCTCACAGGGAAAAAGATAAATAACAAGGATGGAAAATCCTTCTACACTTTGGGCTCCAAATACCCAGGCGGGTGCACCTTTGGCAGAATATTATCTTTCAGTAGTTTTTTATCTGTGGATTAAGGATTTGTGATCCTTCTTTTTATGTCATTAGGCTTAGGAAGGATAACCTATTTATTCACTCTTCAAGGAATCACTAAAATGAATTGTACTGAATACAATTAGCCAGACATGTACTTGAGATAACAGAAATATAAAGATTGATTAAATTTGAGTTGATGATAACAACCACTTGTCAGCATTTTGACCAGTGCCTAATCATGGGTGATAGATTCAAAACAAAGCATACATATATTAAATATAATCAATGGAAATAAAAAAAAACCTCATATAGAATGCCTTACAAAATATCCTCTCATCCTCACACCCCTGTATCAAATTCTTGCATAAACCCTAACCCTCTGTAATTATCTGCAAGATTTAAAACTCTCCTTGAAAGCAACTCACAGACAAGAACATGGCTACTTTATATCCAGTATAGTCAAGATGCCTTACAAATTGAACATACAAGAATTAATAGCAAATGCAAAATGACATCATTGATATCAACATGGAGATTCCATTGTATTTTATTAATGTAAATTTGATAGCAGTACATTCAAAGACTCAAAACCAACATTTAGACACAATTCAGAAATCTGCCTTGTAGTCTTATTTTTAACCATTCCTTATACAGTATTACAACTTGATACTTATATACAGCCACAATCATCTTGGAATCCTTTTGGAAAATAAGGATGCAACAAGCTACGGATGACTGGGCTAGAGGACAAAATATAGTTTTCAGATGAGAAAAAATTTAAGGCGGATGGGATAACAAATCTTTGCTATAAGCCATGTAATCTTTTGTCCTATGACCACCTGAATGCTTGAAGTTGCTCTAAGGCATCTAGGTCCTTGTCATCTAGAATTCATCCTCTTGCTGATGCAGAGCCCCCAATATCTGATTTTCTCAAATTGCTCAACCTCTTTGGTGTTAGTTGTCCCCTTTATGTTTACTGTCTCATGCTACCGGGGTGACTATACCATACTTGCTAACCCATGTGGTGAACACCTCATCACTTGGCCAACTAAAACTGAGGACCTCATCCTTCTAGCTATTGAATTCTTCCCAATCATCATTAGCTTTCTCAACTTATACCTCCCAGGATTCAAAAAATGCCTTGGCTTTGTTTAAAATATCAATAGTTAACACAAACCAGCCAGTATTCGCCAATGTAATAATACTTTTTGTTCTGCTGGTTAGTGTTTCATTTCATTTCCTTAGCCATAAGGATTCATTTTTTATGTTCCCATCCTCTTTGAACATGTTGGGAAACATGTCATACCTGTCCCTAGGGAACTCTTCTCTCAAAATTATGACCCTCTTTATGACCATGTTCTTCTTGATGTCCAAATTAACCATCAGTTTGAGACATTTATGGGTGCTTGTCAGAATGATATCAATATTGTTCTATTCCTTTGAAAGAGAGTAAAAGGATTTGACAAGGGCTGCCTTCCCTTTCTAGTTCTTCATTATCACATCCCACTATTCTTTTTCACTATCATGTTTGCTTATGATGCCTGCAATCTTCTTTCCCAGTAGATAGAGGTTAGAAAGGTTGACTTCACTGGCACACCTTTTGAGGTTGGAAAATAAATGATCATAACATTTTTGTTTCACCAATTCCTCAGCCTCTTTTTATGCAGGGGAATCTTCAAGATCCCTTTTACCCTCTTCTTCTATCCTTGATCTCTCACTGATCAACCTGCTTTTCTCAGCCTCTAATTCTGCTCTTTTGGCATCAATGGCTTCTTGGGTGGTGGGACTTAAAGGTGCAGGGGATGGGGGATATGTCACAAATGGACTAGAGGAGGAGGGTTGGTGAGGTTCCTGGGAAATTACCCCTTGGGGCATAAGTTGGATCTTTTTTTACCCTCCAGCACTGCTATTCTGTTATTCTTCAATAAGGATTTGACCTTTTCCTCATTGTAGGCTTTAAGTACAAATTCATACTTCTCTTTTAAACTGGCATAAGCCTCCTTTTCTCTCTCAGCTACCTTCAGGCTTAAACTAGTTTTTTGAACAACAAGGTTTGCTGCTTTAGTTCCTAAAGTGTCAGCAACCCTCTTCACACTTAGGCTGCATGTATCTTCAACATCATCATCTTCCTTTATTCTCCTCTTGTCTTTTTTCTTTAATGACCAAATTGCTAAAGTTTCATGGTCTTCACTAAACTGGGCACCAATTGATTTCCCAGTAGTGCTCATTGGTTTTTCTTGCTTTCTGACGGCATTGAAGACTACTACATCTTCTAGATCCCATTGAGGTAGTATGAGAACTCCCTACTTCTTAATCATTTCTCTACCCTCTTCAGGGGTGATCTTATCAAAATTTGATACCATCTCCTTCTTAATCTCCTTCTCTATATCTTCTTCAGTAGAGTTGGGTTGGGCTTCTTGCAACTTTTGGCACTTATGATTGAATTCATCAATGTGCCACCTCCATAGAAATTGAATGAATGCCCTAGTTTTAATGAAATTTTCATCAGACAAGAATTTATCAACGATGGCTTGGTCATCATATTGCATGGGGGATTGGGAAGGAGAGTAAAATTCACTCTCTTGTTCTTTTGTTTCCACCCTTTATCTTTTGGGAGAGGGCACCTCTTGAGCATCAATATTTGTTGGCCTCTTTCCTTTATGCTAAAGAGGTTTTTCAGCTTTAGGAGCAATAGTAGTGTACCCTCTCCTCTTATACACTACATAATCCCCTAGTGGGACTATTCTCCCCTGTGGAAATTTATTCAGGACAACAAGAGCCTTTTCTAGTTCATTTTCAATTGCTCTCTACCTCTTCTCATTTAGGGTTTGTATGATCCCCTCAAAAAGATTCATTAGGGAGTCAATTTTGTAATACCATGGGAAAAATTCCTTTAAAGGATCATAAGTCTTGTCAAAATTTTGTAAAAATTCCAAAGACTTCTTGTATGCCATCCATTTCTCCTTCCTGACTTCCTGAATACCAAGGTCAAAAATATTTTTGATTATATCCTCAGGGTAGTTGAACTGATGTTCCAATATCAAGCATTTAGTCCTCTTCCTGAACATACCCATGATAAAGTCTTCATTATTTGCACATCTAGACACAAAAGTGGCTAAATGATAAGGCTCAAAATACTTGTCAAACTGTGTCCACCCACCTTTGGTTATGATGAAGTGATGGGCTCTGGTGAGGGTAGGAAAGATGTTTCCCTTCATCTTTCTATTCAAGGCTTCTTCCTGCAGCCCACCCAATTGCCTTATGATTTCTGCTACTCCAATCTTGAGTGGAACTCTATAGGGCAGTACATAAGGGGTTCCTTTGAATCCATAAACCCTAATTACTATAGAAAAAGGGTACAAAATTAGATCTCCCCAATTGTGAGCAATTTTTAGCTCTGGGGCATATTCCATAGGCCTTAAAAGCCTTATCATTTCAGTGTGGACCCTAGCATTTTGGTTGCTCAATAGTGACTTGAGTCTAGTTGCAAAAACCTTATCAAAATAAACATAACTAGCACTCTTCCTATCCCATGAAAAATCTACACTCCACATCTGAGCAAGCAATTATTTATCACCTTGGAACTTATTCAGTTCCATTTCTTCCTCAAAGAAGTCTGCATTATTGTACAAGAACATATGCATCATGAGGGAATACCATCCCATTAGTTTATGTATGTTGCTATCTTGAATTCCTGCCAGACCCTCATGCATCTCCTGAGCAATATAAGATGCAAAATCAAATACTACTGACAGGTGGGGATGCAGAATTTGAACAACCATTAGCATTATATGGACTAGCATTGTTACATCTTCATCTACCCCCAAAACTTGGCACAGAGCACTGTACATATTTCTGGCCTTGCCGTTAAAAAGATCCAACTTGAAAGGTTCTATGGTCCTAGGCCCTAATACAACCAAATCCCCTATTTTATTAAAATACCCCTTCAATGCTTCATCCCTTTAATACTCCCTCTGATTATGGTATACTTCCTTAAAGTACTCAAAATCAATATCATCCATATTCTCAGAGGTGTCAGTCAGCTTGAAGATCCTTCTGATTTCATCAGCTGATACAGTAAATAGCACATTTCCCTGGGTATCCCTAAAAACCCTAGCCACCTTATCATAAGTGTTTGCAATTAAAGTGAACAAATCAGTGTCCAGGAACACACCAAGTGCTATCAATTTTCCCACATCTAACTCCCAAATGTTACAGTCTGGGGTAGGGGCATTCCTCTGGCCATAGGCTATCCTGAACAGAGTAAGGCCATCAAAACTGGTATTGACATCTTTCACCCATCTACCGAAATCATATAACCCTTCTTCAATTATGAAGTGGGGATGCGGTGGAACTACCCTTTTAATTTGAGTGGCATCTCCTGTGGACAGTGGCAAATGTTGTAACAAATCTTCCCTAACGTTTCTTTTTTGGTAATCAACCTCTCCAGAAATCTCAACTCTAGGGGCCATTCTAAGGTTTTTCTTTCAATATTAGACTTAGATTCTGAGACAAAGTTCTAAAAAACCTTTTTGAATTGCAATTCCCACTACAATCTGAATGTTGGTGAATCAGAAAAGATTACCCATTCTACACAAAATTCACATGAAGCCAATTTTCTCTGTAATCCCATCTTTGCTTGAATGATTTTGATGAATCATTATGACTGCAAGTCAACTTAATCAATTCTACGGCCTCAATCAAATCAATATTTTGAATTGAGTTCAACTGGAGTTGCCACACATTCTGTAATTAATTCACAGGCTTCAATTTCACGGCTTAACGGCTCTCTGCAACACATTTTATCAACTTTGAATTTGAGCTGTAGATTCTGGACATCATTCTCTACATCTGACGGCTATCCTATTTTCCTAAAAACAACTATCCACTGAGGACACGTGTCACCGCCACTTAATCGCTTACTCACTAGATGTCGAGCACTTTCCTTTTAAGAGATTAAGTGAATCATTGGATATAAGACAACTTAACTATGGTTTAAACTCTTGCCAGCTTTGAATGTATGGGTCCACCAGTTGCCAGATGTCATCACTGCTTAATGGATTGCCTGATAAATATCATGCATCTTGGGTATAAGCCATTAATCTAACCATTAGATCTTTTTGGGATTTAGCATCCTTTATGTTGTCTGCAACTGGACCGACATTCTTTCTTGGCTAGGTGTCGCTACCGCTTAATCGCTTACCCATTAGATGCCAAGCACTTTTTTTTTAAGCCATTAAGCGAGCCATCGGATTCCTTCATACTTGCCCACTTGTTTAACTAAGAACCTTTATGACTATTCAGCCCCACCAAGGACATGCGTCACCACTGCTTAATCATTTAACTGATAGATGTCGTTTACCTTTTGATTAAGCCATTAAGCGGATCATTCGATAAAAATTGACTTGCTCACCACATAAGACAATGACATAAAAGGGATTTTTTCATGGCGTGACTTAGGAATTATTAAATCAGTTAGGATAACATAGTATTTTTGTAAAAAGAAACCCATTTAACATGTACACATGACTTGAGGTAACTTAAGTGACCAAAAAAGTAACATGAAAATAGAATCAGCCAAGACAATTAGGGTTTTTTAGTCATTTTCCACCATTTTCAACTAGGTTAAGGGTTTGAGCAAACTTTGCAGAGGCATAAGAATAATTTTAATCTTGATTTCAAAGCCTTGGACACTACCAATGACAAAGGACCCTAGGAAAATTACAAGGCACAATTTAAATAGGAAATAGCACCAATAGTGGCTCTCTCTGAGGATGTTTAAACACTAGGTTATAACAAGAACCATAGATTTCTGGGGAAGCAGACCACAAACCAAACTAACCTAAAATTGGAAATAAACACACAACAAAAAGGAAACACACCTATACATATACTACATACTACTGTGCATGGAGAAGAAAGGTTAATTAAAGAAATTTTTTAGGAATTGTCCATAAACTGGCAATTCCTATTCTTCATCATCCAGACACTTGAGGAAATAAGAATCTTTTAAAAAGATCTGAGATATAACAAAAGGCCCTATCCATAGTGATTCAAATTTCTTGTGTTTTCCTTTCTCTTCAGCCCTAGTATTCCATTGCAATACAAAATCACCAGGCAGAAACTTTCTCTCATCTGCCCTTCTGTCAAAAAGGTATTTCATTTTTTTTTGTAGTTTGATATTTTCTCTCTGGCTTTCTCTCCTTATTTCATCCAATTCTACCAACTAAACCATCCTTTCTTCCATGGGCTCACAAATTTCTATTTCTTCATCTTGGATAAATTTGTAAATTAGGAGCAAATTGTTGACATGTATTCTTGACTGAACACCATAAACCAATTCAAAAGGAGACTTTCCAATGGCCTTCTTGACAGTAATCCTATCAGCCCAAAGGGAAAGTTTCAATTTAACATGCCAAGCTCTCTTATTTCCCTCCAAGGTCTTTTTTTAGATTTGCAAAATACTTTTATTACTGGATTCTTCTTGACCATTAGCTCGAGGGTGGTATGGGGATGAATAGGACATAAAAATTCCCATATCAGAGCAAAAGTCAGTGAATTATTTAGACCTAAAGCACATGGCATTATCCATTATCAATTTAAGGGGGACACCAAATCTTGTAATTACATTATCCATCAGAAATTCAATAACCACAATACTTGTTGCTTTTTTGGTTGGGATTGCTTCTGCCCACTTTGTGAAATAATCAATTGCTAGCAAAATCTAGCCATGGCCTCCACTTGATTTTTCATTAAATTCTTCTATAAAGTCCATTCCCCACATAGCAAAGGGAGCCTCTGCTACTACAGAGTTTAATAACAATGCCCCTGAATACTTCATCTTGCTTGAAAATCTCTGGCATGGCTCACATTTCCTGAAAAAAAGTGTGAGCATCTTGAAAAATGCAAGGCCAATAATATCCAGCTCTCAAAATTTGGTGGGCTGTTGTTCTAGCAGAATAATTCCCTCCACACATTCCAGCATGCATTTCTTTCAATACTTTTTTTGGTTGACCTTTGTCAAGGCATATTAACAAGATCCCATCTCTATTTTTCCAGAACAAATCACCCTGCAACAAAACATACTTTTGTGATTGCAGTTTCAAAATCCTCTTTTGGTTATCATTCAAGTTATCTGGATATTTAGCATTTTTTAGAAAGTAGACAATATTGGTATACCAAAGTTGCATCTCAATACTTGTCAAGCAGTTATCTTTTACACCAACACTGTTTACTTGGACCAAATCCAAATTTTCTTTTGTCATCAGCTTAGCCAACCCTAATCCCCTCACCAACTTAGTGATATGGATTTCTATGTCAAACTCTTGGACTTTATTTATCCATTTACATCTTTTTCCTATTACTTCATTTTGAACAAAGATGTCTTTGACAGTAGCATGAGGGACATAGGCTTTTACTTTTGCACACACCAAATAAGGCCTGAAAGTCTTGACTGCCTTCACTAGAGCATAAGCTTTTTTTTCCATCATTTGATAATTTAATTCAGCTGATTGCAATGATTTACTAAAAAATGTAATGGGGTGCTCAAATCCTTCACTATCCTTCTACAATAAGACTGCTGCAATAGTATGGAATGAGGCAAAAGTAAACAAAGAAAAGCGCTTAGTGTAATCAGGGGATATAAGGACTAGTGTTTCTTCAATAGCTTGTTTTATTCTTTCAAAGGCTAACTGAGTTTCTTGGCCTCATTCAAACTTCACATTTTTCTTTAGCAATTTGACAATAGGTTTAACCAGTTCTGCAAAGTTGGCAATAAATCTCCTAACAAAGTTAATCTTCCCTAGAAATGATTGTATACCTTTTAAGTTCTTGGAGGCAAGTACCTTTTGGATGGCTTCAACCCTTTCAGGATCTATCCTTACCCCCTCCTTTGACACTATGTGTCCCAAAATTTTCCCCTCGGTAACAGCAAAGTGACATTTTTTTGGATTCAGACACACCCCATATTCTAGTGCTTTTATCATGACCTTTTCCAAGTGATTGCAATGATCCACTACTCTTTTTGATAAATTTGTCAAATCATCTTGGTACACCACCATCAGAACATCTATGAGATATTTTAAGGCTACATCCATAACTCTTTGAAAAGTTGCACCAGCATTTTTTAGCTCAAATGGCATACGAGCATATACATAGGTGCCCCAAGGGGTGGTAAATGCTATTTTAAATTGCTTAGATTCTTTAACCAGCACCTGATTGTACCCTGAGAATCCATCCATCATAGATAACAAATCACATCTAGTGACTTTATGCAACATAGCCTCCATGTTAGGTAGTCTGTAATTATCTTTCAATGAGGCTACATTTAAATTTCTAAAATTGACACACAACCTTATCTCCCCATTTTTGTTTCTTACAGGGACTAAGTTAGAGACCCTAGATGAATGTCTAATAGGCTTGATTATGCCTACATCCCTTAGCTTCATCAGTTTTGTCTGCATCTTGCTAGCCAGTAATGGATTGATTGGCCTTTGTTTTTGTCTGAATGGTTTAATGCCTTCTTTTAAAGGGACATCATGTTGAAATAAATCTTTTCTATAGGCTTTCAAATCATCATAGGACTAGGCAAAAACATGTTTGTACCTTTTCATTAACTTTATCAAATTTTGTCTCACGTTGTTGTCCAATTTTTTGCCAATGTAAACTAATTGGGGAGATGTTTCAGATCCCAAATTAATTTCCTCTAAGTCTCCCACTTTGGCATTGGACTTCTGAGTCATATAGTTGTCATTTATGTTGAACATGCCTTCCAATTCAACCAACCCTTTGGGAATGTGATTAGTATCCAATTGGCTGACTTCCTGATCAAAAATATACTCCTTATTGTCCACAATTGACACTAGAGATTCACAATCAATCTTTTGACCATCATATTGATCTATACATTGGATAAACTTGAGGATATCATCATCATCCTCAAAAACTTGCCAATTATGAATATTGTCAGGAATTGCTGGCCTAATTTTTGTCTCAACCACAGACATGCCAGTAAGAGTAGCATCATTATTTTTTAGGGCAACATTTGCCAGGAAATCTGCCATTATATTATTTTCTCTTTCTACCCATAATATATTGAAAGCATCAAAGAATTACATCCGATCCCATAAAGCATATTTATATAATTTTAATCTATCATCTTTAGCAGCATAATGTCCCCTAATCTAAGATATAATTAACTGGGAATCTCCATGGGCTTTTAAACATTTAATACCATGCTTGATGGCAATATCCATTCCCAAGATTAAAGCCTTATATTCTCCAGTATTGTTTGTGCATTGAGAAGTTAACATGAATGATTACTTGAAAGTGAGACCTGATGGGGATATCAACAAGACTCCTACCCCAGATCCTTCTTTTGAACATCCTCCATCAAAATACATTTGCCAAATCCCATGTTGTTGCAACAGTAATTCATCCGCAATTGGGTCAGTGTTCTTTAGCTGTGGCTTAACTTCTTCAACAATAAAATTTTCCATATCAACATTCACACAACAATTTAATTGGTCAGGTAAGACCACCTCAACCATAACAGATGACCGGGGTTCTCTGTACAATTTGGCCTCGTTCCCATTTAAAGGGATAGTTGCATAGGATAAATCCAATTGCATCTTTCCTCCTACTATTACTGCCCATTGCCTTGATAAAAGAATACCATAATATGGTTTAGTATCCACTACCACTATGTCCATTCTATAAGTTGCCTCAGGGAAAGCAGCAATTTTCACTTCAATATCCTTCAAAGTTCCTATCACAGGAACTTCCCTGTTATCCATAGCATAGCAGCTCCCAGCAGATGTAGTAACCTGGAGGCCTAATTGTTTCATCACATGGTAAGACATCACATTTGTTGCTGCTCCAGAATCAATCATGCAATTTTTTACCAAGAAACTATCTACCATTAAGGTGATAGAATGGATCAACACACAACGGTTCTTGGGTTATTATATTTCCAATACAAATGTTAGAAAATTCCTTGCTCTTTCCTTTTCCTTTCACTAGTGAACCATCTTCTCTACCACTATTTAGTGTCAAAGGTATCTCCTCATGATTAAGGACAAATACATCATCTATTCATTTTAATAGTGCTAGAGCAACTTCTTTATGTTCTTTTATTTTCAACATTTCCATAAGTGGGACTGAGACTTTCATTTGGGTCAAAGCATGTTTCATGTCAAAATGAGGTGATTCAGGGGGAATATCATTTGCTTTCTTCATTTTCTTGAGTTTCTCACTTGGTACTAATTCTTCCTTTGATATCTGCCCCCCAATATGATCATGAGAAGATCCTGCTTGCCTCCAACATTTATCATCATCATCTTCCTTAGGATGAACATCCTCATTTACTTGAGGTGAGCCTTTTCTAACATAAACAGGGGTAGACTTGCCTTGATCTGGTTGTACTATTCTATTTCTTAAGTTGTAGGCACTTCTTGCTTGATTGATTGCTGTGACAGTTAAAGACCTTTTCTCTTCATCAGTAGGAGTCCGAAAATGAGATTGTGAACTATCATCACCCACTGTGTTTATAGTTGCCTGTGAAACATACTCATCTTGATCACTTTGATATGTTGAACTTCATAACTGGTTTGTAAAACAATAATTATCCTCCAAACATGAATTATCAGAGGATGAAGCAATATCAGGGAGCCATGGATATGGTTTCTTTATAGTGAACATATTGATAGCAGGGCCTTCGTGCTCTCTTTCTTCTGTTTGGTCAAACAAAGCCTGAGCTAATACACATTGATAGGAAGAGTGTGGCATATTGCAAGCATCACACCAGGGAGTGTTCTCAACATAGTTGGCATTGTTCCTTTTCAGGGGATTTGGGGTTTCTTTTGCTTTTGGGTTATCTTTCCCCTCAGGGACAAGTTTGCCATTATTCCAATTGGTCTTGTATGGATAATCTCTCAGGTTAGGTTGTCTGGCAATTCTTTGGTTAGTATACTTATTATCTTGGTACCCTCCTCTATCATTCTTATCCATCTTGGTAGCAAGGTCTTTTACTGCACTCACCAATTTATCCACTGTATCATCTTCTTTGACACTTTTATTGGCTGATCCCTTTTCTTTCCAAAGTTTATTGTCTTCTCTCTTCCCCAATTTCCCTGATGCTCTCCTATTAATCTCAATGTTAATTGCTATCTTGTAAGCATCCCTTAAGGTAGTTGGGTTCTTATCTCTAAGAAGATAAGACATTTTTCCATCAGTAGCATTAATGTAAGTGGTAAGGCACACTTCCTTTTCTAATCTCAAAACTTGGAACAATTTGTTCATGGCCTTTTAAAATCTACTGTTAAAATCAGCCATACTTTCATTTGGGAACTTCTTGATGTTATTAAACTCATTTAACATGTATCCATAAGTAACTTTCTCTCTATATTGTTCCCTAAAAGACTTTACAAATTCATCCCAAGAGACAATACTATCATTAGGCAAGTTTATAAACCAATCCCTAGCATCTTCAAGTAAAGATTGAACAAAAAGTTTCATAATGACATCCTCATCTTCAATTTCAAAGTCAGTTATCATATCACCAAAAGATTTTAAATGTTCTTCGCAAGTAACAACATTATTTTCTGTGAACTTAGGGATCCTATCTCTTACCTCATTGGGGATCACATTAGGGTGACCAGGAATGTCTTCAAAGAAGAGAGCTTTGTATTTGTTCATGTGGACAGGCCTCCTTTGAAAATTCCCCAGCTTGTTATTACTATTTGGTCCAGCAATTCCTCCTTGATGTTGAATAGGTGGAGGAACACTCTGCTTGGGCTTGGCAGCTTGAAAACTTGGGTGAGGACCCATAAGTTGAGTGGCTACATTAGGACCAGAGTTTTGAACATTTGGGTTCTTTCCACACTTTTGGACTTTAGGAGCACCACCTTGATTGTTCACATTTAGATCAGCAGAGGGATTTAATTGTTGTACTCCTTGATTCACATGCATAGAACTACTTGCAGTAGTATTATTGGTAGCATGAAGTAATTCTATCTTCATCTTCATATCAGCTGCATCAGCCTCTAATTCCAACTTTTCTAGTTGTTTTGCCAAGTCATCTTTAGCCTTCCAGGCTTGTTCAATGTCCAAATCAATTTGAGGTGTTCCTTCAAGGTTGGAAACCTTCTACTGAGGCTCATTTATGCTGATACCAACTACCTTTTGTTTACCTTTGTTAGGGGCATCTTTAGTAGTTACTTTGAGTTTCACATTTCATTCATTCTCATATGGGAACAACTGCCTAATGACAGGTCCTTCCTTCTCAAACTCATCCTTGTCAGGGTTTGAGATTTTATTTGGGGCT
>MU225231.1:390404-418586 GCA_018584345.1 Thuja plicata
CCCTAATTACTATAGAAAAAGGGTACAAAATTAGATCTCCCCAATTGTGAGCAATTTTTAGCTCTGGGGCATATTCCATAGGCCTTAAAAGCCTCATCATTTCAGTGTGGACCCTAGCATTTTGGTTGCTCAGCACTGACTTGAGTCTAGTTGCAAAAACCTTATCAAAATAAACATAACTAGCACTCTTCCTATCCCATGACAAATCTACACTCCACATCTGAATAGGCAATTCTTTATCACCTTGGAACTTAGTCAGTTCCATTTCTTCCTCAAAGAAGTCTGCATTGTTGTACAAGAACATATGCATCATGAGGGAATACCATCCCATTGGTTTATGTATGTATCTTTCGCCCATCTACCAGAATCATATAACCCTTCTCCAATTTTGAAGCAGGGATGCGGTGAAACTACCCTTTTAATTTGAGTGGCATCTCCTGTGGACAGTGGCAATTGCTGTAACAAATCTTCCCTAACATTTCTTTTTCGGTAATCAACCTCTCCTGAAATCTCAACTCTAGGGGACATTCTAAGGTTTTTCTTTCGATATTAGACTTAGATTCTGAGACAAAGCTCTAAAAAACCTTTCTGAACTGCAATTCCCACTACAATCTAAATGCTGGTGAATCAGAAAAGCTTACCCGTTCTACACAGAAGTCACGTTAAGCCAATTTTCTCTGCAATCCCATCTTTGCTCGAATGATTTTGATGAATCATTGTGACTACAAGTCAACTTAATCAATTCTATAGCCTCAATCAAATCAATCTTTCAAATTGAATTCGACTGGAGTTGCCACACGTTCTGTAATTAATTCACAGGCTTCAATTTCGTAGCTTAACAGCTCTCTACAACACATTTTATCAACTTTGAATTTGAGCCATAGATTTTGGACATCATTCTCTACATCTGAGGACTATCTTATTTTCCTGAAAACAACTATCCACCAAGGACACGTGTTGCCACCACTTAATCGCTTACTCACTATATGTTGAGCACTTTCCTTTTAAGTGATTAAGTGAACCGTTAGCTATAAGAAAACTTAACTGTGGTTTAAACTCTTGCCAGCTCTGAATATCTGGGTCCACCAGCTGCCAAATGTCATCACCGCTTAATGGCTTTCCTGATAGATGTCGTACATCTTGGGTATAAGCCATTAAGTCGACTGTTAGATCTTTCTGGGCTTTAGCATCCTTTATGTTGTCTGCGACTGGACCCACATTCTTTCCTAGATAGGTGTCACTATCGCTTAATCGCTTACCCATTAGATGTCGAGCACTTTTCATTTAAGCCATTAAGCGAGCCATCGGATTCCTTCATACTTGCCCACTTGTTTAATTGAGAACCTTTATGACTGTTTGGCCCCACCAAGGACACACGTCACCACCACTTAATCGCTTAAATGATAGATGTCGTTTACCTTTTGATTAAGCCATTAAGCGGGCCGTTCGATCAAAACCGACTTGCCCACCACATAAGACAATGACATAAAAGGGTTTTTTTCATCGCGTGACTTAGGAATTATTAAAGTGGTTAGGATAACACAGTCTTTTTGTAAAAAGCAACCCATTTAACATGTACACATGAATTGAGGTAACTTAAGTGACCGAAAAAGTAACATGAAAATAGAATCGGCCAAGATAGTTAGGGTTTTTTAGTCATTTTCTACCATTTTCAACTAGGTTAAGGGTTTGAGAAAACTTTGTAGAGGCATAAGAATAATTTTGATTTCAAAGCCTTGGACACTACCAATGACAAGGGACCCTAGGAAAATTACAAGGCACAATTTAAACAGGAAATAGCACGAACACATTCTTCATGGGTGATAGACTTGTCACATGGATCATAAAGAAGCAAGGATGCATCTCACAGTCTACTGCAGAAGCGGAATATGTGGTTGTTGCTGCAAACTGCTCAAATATTGCATGGATCAAACAATTACTGGAAGGTATGAATATGAATATTATTGAACCAATGATTATCTACTGTGATAATACCAATGCAATTAACATTTCTAAGAATCCAGTCATGCATGCTAAGACTAAGCATATTTCTATCAAGTATCATTACTTAAGAGAACAAGTGCAAGCAAAAGAAGTGATACTAGAATATGTTCAATCCAAGGAACAATTAGCTAACATATTTACCAAGCCATTACTGAAATATACATTTGACTATCTGAGAAAGAGACTAGGGGTCCAACCCTTGTCTATCGGAGAGTAAGCTAACTAGGGAACTGCATCAGCCTATACACAAATCAGAAGATCATTCATGTCAATGCAAGCTAAGAGATGGACTGCAAAGATACATCTATACACAACAAGGTACAAATCTGCACCGAACACTAGAGATAATTTTGGCTAATACAGAGTTGTGTTGCTGATGGATAGGGAAATTTAACGAGTATATTATAAAAAGGATGGAATAATTGTTTGGCATTGTTGTCAAAGGGAGAGAAATTATATCCATTATCCATATGAAATATTCATCAGAATTATTCAAAGGGAGATATAATCATGATTCAAAGGGAGAGAATATCAAAAGGAAGAGAAGTATCATAAGGAAAAAGAGATAATCAAGGAGAGGAATAGTCAAAGGGAGAGACAACATCAGAGAAAGAATCAGAAGTTGCAACATCTATCTAGTGAAGGGATTGAAGATTAAATAAGGCACTCTGCAAGAAACAAATCTAAGCTATATGAGCTTACCGAGAGCCAAACATTTGTATTGGTTATAGAACAAAAGATATGGGAGATTTTGATGAACTACAACTTGATATATTTCATATTATATTACAAATAATATAGTGTGATAATGTAGTGTGTTTCCATCAATGCCAAAGGGAGAGATTGATGAACCATAATTGATTGAATGTTTGAAGATTTTAAGTTGATCACCAAAATACAGAAAGATAATGCAAGACATTAAATTAGTTAATTGATTGTATTGTCATTAATGTCAACTTGATATAATATGATTCGTTATATACAAAGTGTCAAAGACTTCAGAGAATCAAGAAGATAAAGGTTATGCTTTCAGTAATACATAAAAGATCATCATTCTCTAAGTGACTACAAACACCGACGGGTAGTGCACCCCGACAGACAGAGAAACCCAAAAGTAAAGTCACAGTGATGCCTGAGCAAGAAACCCAACAAGCATTACTGACGAGGAGAACTTCACAGTGATGCCTGACGGATAGACAACCTTGACGGAGATGCCCGAGGAGAACTGAAGTGTTGACCGAAGCTAACAAGAGTTAAAACACCAAAAGGAACTGAAGTTCAGAAATGACAAAACACTTAGCTAGCAAGAGCTAAAGATAGAGTTAACTGGTTTTTAATATTGTTTTCATTGACAAGATAAAGCCAGAGATAAGTAAAAGATTTAAAGTTGTTTTATCCATTTGTCAAGGAGAAATCTAAGGGATAAAACTGAAGTAAAGCTTTAAAGCAAGATTGGCTAAGATTGCGGATCATGCCAAGAACAAGAAAGTCAAGAAATGAGAAATGGTGAATCATGTCTATAAAGAGAAAAACTAATTCATTGTGAAAAAGGGGGAGTGAATAGAGAAGAGGATGTTGGAGAGAAACTGATGAAGAAAAACTTCATACAGTTCTGATCAATCAAGCTGAGGAAAGAGCTAAAGAATTTTGTGGACACCGAGCAACAGAGAAGCACAGCATCACCGAGAAAAAAGAAGTGGAGCAAAGGTATTGAAAAGACACATTGATCAGAAAGGTATTATGAGCTTACAATAGATCTGAAAATCTGCAAGTCTAAGTTGTATGTGTGAACAGATCATTTACTGTTTCAGTTTAATCATTGATTCAGAAAGTCTCTTAATCAAGCAGGACTTAACAATACTTCTATATTGAGATACATCCCAAGGAATATCAAAAAGTTTGATCATGAAGATAGCATGAGATGTCAGATACCATTTGACAAACTACACTGGGTTTGGTCATAGAAGGTAGCATAGAGATTCCAGATATCAAGTGACAAACTATTCTATTTAAATCCTCTAACAAGGTCACACCTAATAGTGTGTTTGTAACCTTTAACAGGGTTGGCTCTTCACCAAGCTCACTTCAGATGAGTGAAAATTTTGGGTTACCGGTCCCAAGTGATTTTTCCCTTATCAGGGTTTCCACGTTAAAAATCCATGTGTCAATGTGTTTATGAGTCATTACTTTAGTTTTTTGCATTACACATGACTAACTCTAGATTGATCGGTATACACTAAGAAATTTATTGTATTTTGGTAAATGAAAGACTAATAATTGGTAAACAATAAGAATAAGTTTTAACAGTGAACTCCGAGTAGTAGTTATTTGTTAAGATTATTTAAAGGCATTCATCTTGTAGGACTGAAGATAACTAGAGGCGTATTATTGTGGTACTAAGTTTTTGGGTTGATTTATTGGAATATTTTGAGATCACTTATTCACCCCCCCCCCCCCCCCCCNTTCCCCCCCCCCCCCCCCCTCAGTTATTCTAACAGATGGGGGGAAAGTGATACACTTGACTAGCTCCTCTAGTACGGTGAATTTTCTTTTATTTTTTGTTTTCCTATTTGTCATGATGTGCTTCCCTATTTTGTGTTGCTTGTTATATATTTTGTTTAGATTCCTTTAAATGACCCTTGTTGCTCTTTTGGCACAAGGTGATAAAGGAATCGTAATGTCGTACACATTTGTCTATTTGTATCTCACTTCTTTTATATGTTTTTACATACTATTTCATGCCTATGCCACTATTTGTACATGTGCCTTTGTGTTGTCTACTTGGGATGATGCAAAATGGCAGCTACCTATTATTTGTAGTCTTCGTGATGTCGGCCCAAAAATAATCTCCTTTGTAACTCTTATGTTCCTTTCTTCCATTGTGCTTGTAGTTCTACTTCCTTTGGGGAATGATGATAGTTCATTTTGGCATAATCCTTATATACATGAGTTATCATATGACCTACTTGTTGGGACTGTAAAATTTGGCTAGGTCTTTGTCAAAATTTGACATTCTTTTGTTTTGACCTTGTTTAAAATTTTCATGTGTCGAGCAAATGAATTCAGCAATCGAGTTGAAAGAAATTTCCTAAGTCTGAGCTGGTGTTTTCCTATTGGTCTTTGCAAATTATCATGGCAGACTGTTACAGTCAAAATACCTTTGTTATCCTTTACCTCTAGTTCGCGACTCTTTTATGGTCAAAGTTTTCATGTATTCGAACTAGCGATGTTTTTTTAACTCTTAGGCGCAAGTTCGCAAGGTTTGATCTAACTAAAATTTTAAGCTTGCGATCTTGAGACATGGTTAAAGTTCCTTTGTTTCATGATGTTGCAACGGTCTTATCTTCTTTTATCAAATAGTTGTGATCTTGTGAGGTGTAGTGCAATGTCCCAGATCAGTAGTTTGGTTAAGTTTTAATGTTGTAACCTTGCGCTGAGGTTAAGTGTGGTGCTTCAGTTAATATTATCGCAAGGTCGCATGAAAATGAATGGTTAGTTCCAAACAGTTGTGATCATTTGATAGTCACCTGCTAGTGGTTAAGTTTAGTTTATTGCGGGTTCGCAAGTTATTTTAACGGTTAAGTTGTTAAGGTGTCAACAAGCGTAGAGGTGCCACATGTCCTATTTTTCAAAAACTAACTAATGTTTACTGCAACCCACAAGATCTCAAGTCTTTTATGAAGGTTATGAAGATGGTTGCAGTAGTGGGAGAGGTTGCCACATGTCCTAAGTAGATTCAAAGTAAAATGCTTTGTCGCAGCATCTCAATGTTTAAAAGGAATTTCATTATTAGCTCGTGGTGTTGTGAGATGTTGTCATGTATCTTAAGTATAATGATCAATAGATGGCGCAAGGTCACGGGATTCTTTTACTTAAACTTTTCTTCATTGCGACCATGCGAAGAGGTAGGATAACCATTGGCGCAAGGTTGCAAGGTTATGATGCAGTTTGTTCTAAAGGTTGCAACCATGCGAAGGTGACTGTTACGGTTTGTCGCAAGATCGCAAGACATAATTTAAAGTCATGTTTTTCTAATAAATCCAAGCTTGATGCCATGAAGATAGTTGACTTGAGTTGAAAAGTAACAAGTTGGGTCAAGGCCAAATAGATTTGTGACATGACAGATATCTTCTAGATGTATTGACATATTTTTCAAATGATTTTTAAATTGCTCAAAGTTTCTAAATTCGCAACCTGATGACATGATCATTTTCCTTTTTGTAGCTAACAATAGTTATTATGAATGTATGACATTAATGGTGAGTTGATGGATAGAGATTTGGTACTCGAGAATGAGCTTTAAAGCAGTATCCATAGCCATCATTTGTGTATCCAATCACTAATCTTGTTTTTTGTGAGATAGCAAGATTGCCTTGAGATTAAGTTGTTGCATTTGCAGAGAGAATAAGTGCATCAGAGAGGACTTTCTGTCTAGTTTGAAGAGTTTTTTATTTCTGTAAAAATGGCAGAACCAAGTACGTCTACTCAATCAACAGTTACAGGTAAGTAGAAGAAGGATAAGTTTTCAGAAGAATGGGTTCAATTGTTTTCATGGTTGTCAAACACATTATCAGCAAATGATCAGGAATGGCAGAATACATGTTCTCAGTGCATGAACCAAGACACTCTTGATTTTATTGGTTCCTCTCTTTTCCTTTTATTTTTCAACAATAGAGTGAAAGATTTCCCATTGTGCAATTGTTAAGTTTTAGGATAGATGCAAATGTAATAGCACTCTATGTTGTATGTATTTTCCAAATGCAACAATCTCTCTTTCATTTATATTGGGAATGAGGATAGGAGAGACATGTCCCTTCATGGAACATGTATATTTATTATTGTTTATAAGAAAGGACATGTCTCTTCCCATTAATTATAATTTAATAAATCTTATAATATTTCATCAATCAATTATTAATTAAGAATAATTTAATATTAAATATTAAATTTCATATGATTAATAATAATATAACATATATATTATATTATTATTAGTCAACATTTATTATATGTATCCTAATGATCATATGACTGAAGCTACAAACATTAACACTCCCTCTTAGCTAGAGAGGATGGTCAAACAAAATGTGTAGTGGTCTCTTGTGTCAACAGTTATGACCCCTACCATAGCTACACAAAACATCAACACTCCCTCTTAGTTAGGGAAGATAAAATTCATCAAAATACAATTCACAAAAGATCCATTACTTTTAAGAGAGAAGATATCACCTCACTGTGATATCAAGAGATATGGTCTGACCAAGAATATCAAGTCTCGTGATATTCACCATAACTCAAAAAATATTTTAGATATCACCTCAATATGATATCAGAGATATGCTTTGAACAAGAATATCAAGTCTCATGATAGTCACCATAACTCAAAAGTATTTTAGATATCATCTCAATATGATATCAGAGATGGTTTGACCAAGAATATCAAGTCTCATGATATTCACCATAACTTAAAAGTATTTTAGATATCACCTCAATATGATATCATAGATATGGTCTAACCAAGAATATCAAGTCTCGTGTTCTTCGCCATAACTCAAAAATATCCTATAGGTAATGTGCACTTACCATAAGAACATTCACATCATCTATTATGATTTGTTTCAGCCATCACAAGGTGTCTATCACAATAGAAGATGTCATCTATCATGATCTATTTCAGCCATCACAAGATTTCTATCACAATAGAAGTTGCCATCTATCATGATCTATTTCAGCCATCACAAGATTTCTATCACAATAGAAGTTCAAGTTATTGTAAGATCGTCACCTTTCAATAACTTTAACAAATACAAGTGATAATCATTTAGAAGTCGTCACTTCCTCATGATTTACACAGGGGGCAGGCCCATTAAAAAATATGGAGTCACACACATGAAATCCATCATGCCTCAGTGCAGAGGGTGTAAATAAGGGATTTCACCTTGAACTTCTCTCATAGAGAAGAACTCATTGAGCAGATATCAATCTGTTGATCATCCAAGATTGCTTAAGATAAATTGTCAGACTCCCTCTGAGTCTGATATCAATCTTTTAGCTCCTTGTCCAAAGTTACCTTTGAAGAGTCAGACTCCCTTTGAATCTAATCTTCTTTTTCTTGCAAGAGCATCTCCAGAAATGATCAAGACAAATATCTCTTATAGTACATATAGAAATACAGATGAGAGAGAGACTATAATGAATAAATAAATGTAATATTCAAAGACAATAAATACTTATCTGCGCATCAACATCCTTGACACAAGTTGCTTCAATGAAGGTCCATATACATCAAATCATAATACACCTTATCATATTATTTGAGAGACATATCCCCTTTGAATTATCTCCCCACACTAAGCATGAAAATGTAATATTGGTTATTATTCTCCCCCCACAATGTACAATTCCCACTCTTATATCTTTGAACAATTCTCATGTCTTCTTATGAAATGAAATGATTTATCCAAGAGAGGTGACACTATATAATTGATGATTTCTTTATAGAAAGAGACACCCTTCCTTTAATGCATGCTTCTTTTTTATTTCTTGATCACGATCATAACAAATTAATATATCTCTTTAATGAAAGTCGCTTTCAAGAATTTCACATAGACCCGTACATATTCCATCATAACTTTTGAATCCAATACTTTCTCTCTAATTGCTTCAGTGCGATTCTCTAAAATTAGGTTTTCACAAACATATAAAAAATTTAGCAAAATCCAACGGTGGATTTGTGAGATATGGTCCTTTTTCCGAGACTGTATTTTTTGAGACAGTTGCACATTCACCATCAACAAACTACTCTCTTACATTTGAAGTCTGGCTCTAATACCATGTTAAGTTTTAGGATAGCTGTAAATGTAATAGCACTCTATGTTGTATTTATTTTCCAAATGCAACAATCTCTCTTTCATTTATATTGGGAATGAGGATAGGAGATACGTGTCCCTTCATGGGACATGTCTATTCATTATTTTTTATAAGAAAGGACATGCCTCTTCCCATTAATTATAATTTAATAAATCTTATAATGTTTCATCAATCAATTATTAATTAAGAATAATTTAATAATTTAATATTAAATTTCATATGATTAATAATAATATAACATATATATTATATTATTATTAATCAACATATATTATATGTATTCTAATGATCATACGACTGAAGCTACAAACATTAACAGCAATCCATGGGTTCTAAACATGGCTAAATTGATCGTTCCTGACGTCTTCATAAATGTTGAGCTAACAAAATTATTGCAAAAACATTATTTCCCGCTTACCAAATGCATCAGGAAGAAAGATAAAAGTGCTCTGGTAAAAATTGACAGAGCCAGCTTTGTGGAAGCATTCGGCATTTCTAGAGCCATAAGCATGGACATAGACTTGGATGAAGAAAAAAGGCAGTATCATTTGCACAAGAATTTCCTAAAGAAGAATACAATTCCCAATTTTATGCCCAAGGATGGAAGGAATTCTATACCAATTCTAGACAATGTGAAGGAACCTTATGATCTAGATACTTTTCATAATTACTTCAAGTATACGGTGTATGGTCTATGTAAAATGTTGGGAGCAGAAGGAGGAAAGATAGTAGCTAAAGATTTTTTAATGTTGTCTATGTACATTCAGCACCCTCATGTAAACAAGGAATATGACTATGTGGGTTTTATAGTCGACAGAGTTCAAAATGACCTAGAGTTTATACAGAGCAATCCTTCCAAGATTGATTTCAAGCATTATTCAATGCTCATGCATCTTATTATATTTTACAATGTTGACCACATGGTTGATGAGTTGATCTTGATGAAGGATGATATGGGTATGCGGCTACCAATTCATCTATGGACAAGGGTATGGGAATGAACCACTTACTCTTATTCCTTTTTACATTTTGAAAATCGGATTGTAGACCCCATTAGAGACAAGTTACGTGCAAGAGATAATAGAATTCCTCTTGACCTCAAAAGAATTATTAGACCTTTGCATGCAAATATTAAGGGGCCTATAAGGCATAATTGGGGAGATGATTTTTAGTGTTTTTGGGTGTCCTCGGCCAGGTTACATTTTACTAGAACATTTCTCTCTTAGTGTGGGAATTATTGAGTTCATCTGGCAGTTAACACTGGTTGACAAAGAATACATAGACCTTAAGAAGAATAAGTGAACTTTATTACCTAGATTATGGGTAGTAAATGATTTCACTATAGGGAAATGGGCTCTGGATCTCATGAATGATTTTTTCAGACACTACAAATTGTCTACTGCAAAGAGGAGAGTTTGTGATCCTGAGGGATTTATGAGAGTGACTTTAAAGGAGATGGAAAAAATTTCTTTGTCAATTCATGAGGCATTGCCTAAGGAAGATATCATAAGAAGTGCATTTTTTGTTGATAAGCTGAGTGAGAAGAGAAGAAGGTGGAATGGAATTAAAAGAGTGGAAAGGGAATTCAAAGAGGTTGATCCTTCTTTCCCTAGGTTCTACCTTGAACTTGGACATTGGGACAGGTTGAAGACCTTGCTGGAAAAATATGATGAGATAATGGAAAAGATGCCTAAGGTACATGCAGGAGCAAAGGTCAGGGTCAACCCTAAGGATGTGGATTCATCTCATGAATATGTACCTATCAGAAGAGAATATTCTATGTAAGTAGATGAGGGAGATGAATTTGAGTCTTCTCAAAGGCCAGCAACCAAAAGATGGAAAATTGAACATGCTCCCAAGGTGATGAAAGATATTGCTAAAGTATTAATTACTGAGAAAGGTCCCTATTTCCATGAGATAAGATAGTCAATAAGGGATGCACAAAATCCACCAGAAGGTGAGGGGACTGGGGAATCAATTCTATCACTGGTTACCCAAAAAGATGATAGGATTTGACTTTCTAACTTGTTCATGCATGATGATGACTTCATCCAGACTAAGGAATTCAAGAGTTTTATTTTTGAGTTAAAGGAAAATGAATTGAAAATAAATTTGGGTCCTGAAGATGATACAAAGGAAAACAAAGAGAGATTGGTATAGGCGTTACAGGAATATGACGTAGATAGTCATACACTCTCTGTTAAACAGGCCAAATAATTTGTGAAAAAAAGTGGTATGCTTCTATTTCCTGGATGGGACATGCAATCATCTTTATTGATTGATCAAATAAGAAAACAGCCTGATTAGGTCTTCAATTCTTAGGTTGAGGTTGGGGATTTTATCAGAGGCTTGGGTTTTGACCCAAGGAGAAAAACATTATCAATTTGATCACTTGCCCGGCCTACCACATAGAATCCAAATTTGGTTGATATTCAAGACCAAAGGCAGGGTGATAAGCTCATCCGGAATATCCAGAATGTGAGAAATGTGGAGATTGCAGATTTATTAACCCATGTATCTTTCCTAAGTAGAGCTAAGGTAGAGGATTTGGAGAAGAGGGTTGCAGAGACATAAAACAACCTCATCAGGATATCCAAGGAGTATGAGGGTCAGCTTATGCTAAATGCTAAGCTAGAAGAAAATATTGTTGAGTTAACTGAGAAGTTGGCCAATATGCCTACTATTAGTGAAAGTGTGGATGCTTCTGTAGAGACTACTGGTGATTTCATTCCTTTTGTTTCAAATATTTCTATCCATGTTGAGGTTGATGAGAGGGTGAATAACTATGTTGATAGGATAGAGATATTAGAAGAAGATAAGAATACTTTACGAATCAAAGTATTGATGGAGATCCTACAGCACAAGGTTGACACCTTGAAAAATAAATTGAGTATTGTGCATAGCTCTCATGTATCCCTGCAAGTTTCTTAAGGTAAATGTGCAGAGGCCATGGCCTTCCTAAACCTTATTCTTACTCTATGGTCAGGTAGGAATATGTCAATGGAGAAGCTTGCAGCAATTTTGGTTTACAGGTCTGATCTACCTGATAAGATTGCAGACACTAGGGATATTGTTGGTACAATTAGTACATTAGTTTCATTCTTTACATGTAAATATCAAATAATTAAAGGAAAACTGCATATATTTGTGGAATCATACAATGCTTACTTTCCTAGCATTTATGATAAAGAAGGAAAGTTGAAGGACATCCCTACGTGGACAGGGTATTTTTATTTAATTGTGGATAGCATTGAAACATTATTGAATTTAACAAAAGATATTGATACACATGACTTCAATGAGGTAATATATAATCTTTTCATATCTGAGGTGGACCTTGTTAAATTTATTTCAGATGTGAGGGCCATAACTGATGCTCTTTGGAGTGAAGTTTTTGGCCATATAGAAATTGTCAAATCCTTTGAGTGGCCAACAGATAGGGAATTTTCCAGGTGGGAGATAGAGATGAATAGAAAGAAGGTTGTTTGAGCAGTTTGAACTCACCAATTTTGTCTTTTTTGCAGTTGGTTACTGACATGGCACTTGAGTTTGTTTACAGGGAGAACAACTATTTGAATAGCTACCTTGAATTTGTCGTCAAAAGTTGTGTGTATCCTACACAATTCAAAGAAGTTGTATCTAATTACCTCCAGACAAAAGTGTCAAATGTTATTTTGTTGATACCAACTCCTGAATAGCAGCATTTGAAGATTTGAAGAAGTCTTCTTGGGATTTTATTTATTGTTTAGCAATCAATTGTAATTTTTCCCTAAGTAATATGTAGCTTGTTGCAATCCTTACTCATAAAAGGATTTCCAAGATCACTTAGGAAGGGCTAAGAATTTTTGTCCAAAATTCAAGTAGAATTATTTCATACTCAGTCAAGTTTAACCAGTGTAATTGAGTCTTGTATAACAATTAACATAGAAATTATATGTTTTAGTATTGGATTTTTAGTCATATTGAGTATCATTTCAATAAACAAATCAATGTATGAAGATGATGGTTCTGAAATCAATGAAATATAATCCTGATTGGTGCTCTCCTCTATGTTAATTTTAAGAGTTGTGAATTTAACAAATTAAAACTTCTTATTCAATTCACTGCATATTATTTACATGTGTATGTTTTAATTCTAAGCTTTGATCAAGGATCAATTAAAATGCTAAAATTTAATTAATGAGCTCATAGGGTTGGCATAAGGATTTTTATAAGAAGTTCAATTTTGGATTACATGAAAGATATTATTGTAAGGCAATAAGAATCTAAGTCTTGGATCAGTCGCAGTTTATGTCTTTATACAGGAAGTTGCAAACTGAGAATATCACCCAATGGATAAGGCACTGGTTTAATATTGTTGAGTTGTTATGTTATTGGTTCAGGGTATTTGGTTATTCCATCTTTTGATAGAATTCTTTTCATTTTTTAGTTTACCTGTGGTATACAAATCTCATGCTCCATGACAATTGAAAATTAATAACTAACTCTTCTTAGCATTTTCTTGTTAATGTTGAGCCTCTTAATGAGATAATTTGTTTAATCAAATTCAAGGATGTGTAGAGAGGATAGTCGTCTACTGAATTTGTGTACCCACCTTGGTCTTGCAGACCCAGAAGTGTAAGGGCATAGTTCAGTATCCATGTTAGTTGGTCCAGTCCTCTTAAGAATTTAACAATTGGAGTTGTCTTCTCTATAGAATTTATTGAAGATTGTATTGGTATCTTTAAAAGCATAAAACCATTTTGAGGAACCAACACTACTAACCCCAGAGTTGATAGATCCCTTTCATGCTCTCTTTTTCATGTGCTCATTTCCCTTGATTTGTCCTTTCTTGGGGGCATTTCACAGTGGAAACTTTTCTTGTGGATGCATTTATACTATGTTAGAGGAATTGCTCATGTTAAGGCATTTTCAATAGCTTTGACATGGGGGCATACACTTTGTTATGTGTTTCACATTTTGCACACACACACACACACACACACACACACACACTGATTTGATGCTATTTTTCAATAGATCCTTAGATTGGTCCCTATTGTTCATTTTGGTCCTTAGATTGATCGTACATGCTTGGTCCTATGACTGACCATCCTTCTTTAATCCCTAAGGAAGCTTACCTTTCCTTAGGACTGATCGTTATGTTGTTGGATCCATTATTGGAAGAACTTTCCTTTAAGGACAGATCCTTGTCAATAGATTGAACAAGCATAATACAACTTGCTAGACTATTCAATTCCATCTTTTGCAGCACTTTCCTTGTGTCGTTCACAATAATATTAACTCTCTCTCTCTCTCTCTCTCTCTCTCTCTCTCTCTCTCTCTCTCTCTCTCTCTCTTATTTTGGTTTTGGTTTTGATGAGGACTTAAGTCACTTGGTGGCTTGATGTTTCTTTGTCTCCTTGACCTTAATGAGATCATCTAATGCATTTGACCTACTTTACCATGAGCATGAGCTTGTCTCATACTCCCGCTAAAATGGGGGCTAAATGTACCGTCCTAAAATTTTAGCACCCATTATTGGATGTATTTTGGATCTATTCACCCCATTTTAGTGATTTCAAGATCTGAATGTCTTTATGCTTGATTTCCCGCATCTTTCATTTTCTCTCCCCAAACATTTTCACACTTCCCAAGACCTGGAACTACTTTAAACTTAGCAATTTCAGGACTAGGTTGAACTAAGTTAGTCTTTTCCTTGACAAGGTCGACCCAATTTGACCTTGTCTTAGGGCATTGTGATTAAGTGGGCCCTAGGCCCAATGTGGAGGTTTTTCTTCCTAATTTTTATTTATGGTTGGCATGGAAATATTGAATCTTGAAATGAGTATAAAAGGGGCATCTCTCCTCTCATTTTTACATCCACTATCTATATGCAATTATTACATGATCTCAAATTCAAGAGTAGACAATTGATCAAGTGCAAGCAATCAAGCATTCAAGTTGTGCAATTGAGGATTTGGATTCAAGATTTGAAAGAAAGCATCCACTTCAATATATCCAAGTCTTCTTCCACTCAACCAAAGGCAATATTCTCTCATTGATGCAAATTTATCTCCCATGATGGCCAAATAGAGGAATTCTCAAACAAGCAAGCAAGATCCATTCCTCTTCTCCATTCAAGATTTCAAGCATATACTCATTGAAGATCTAGGATTCAGAAAGTGTAGATCCATGCATTTGTGAAGGCGTCATTGATTCTACAATACATTCCAAACACACATTTCAAGCATCTTCATGGATTTGATTATAACACATACAACACATCTCCATGTAAGGTAAAATTGTTATTTATCTTGTTTACATTACTTTCCTTATGAAATTTATATTTCATTTCAAGGTTGATTCCTATACAAGGGCTTGACCGGAAATCCCCTTTCCACAACCTTTTCCCCTTCTCCTTGTGTGCAGGAATAGGTTTTCAGGGTTTTAGATCTAGATTTTAGGAGTTTCAGAACCAGTGACAGATCTTTCACAGATTTCATCAATTTTTGAGCCTCCAGGACTAGGTCGACTTTCTTGAACAAGCTCGACTTTGTTTGATATAGCCCTTTGGATCCATAAATTTCATATTCGGGAGTTATAGGTCTCAGAGTGTCATATCCAGAACCATTTCTAAATTTTGTTTCATCTTCTCCTAGTTTCAAGGTGAGTTCATTCTTCTTCTTTTCATCTTGCATTTAATTTTATGCATCAGATCTGACATCATGTTTAGTTAGTTTTCATTCTATTTATCATGGCATCAATTCCATTCATATATTTGCATATCATTTTACATATCATATACACTTTGACATTAAAGTAACCCATCCCTACATGTAACCCATCCCTACACTCCATCTTAAAGTCTAGATCTAGCATTAGAATCCCTTCATCCTTTTGGGTTGTGCTAATCTGATTTGGGTTTTAGGGTGAGCCTTTGGGGGTGTTCCTAATGTATCATAGGCCCTCCATAGTCCATTTGATTTAGTGAGTGATCTTCCTACATAGCATTGCTCACCATTTCATATGATACACTTATGTAATAGGGGTTTTCCTCCATTAAGTGGGGTGTGTTTCTATTATGAAATATTTATCAGTTTTATTCCAAATCTATCTATCTAGTTGTCCATGGAGATAGAAACATCAAAAAATGTGTTTTACTAATGAAAGCCCCTAAACTGCCCTAACATTAATCCCTATCTTTCTATGTGTAGGTGACAGATAGTTCCATGGAGCATGAGGAGCTTTTGGAAGTGATTCTGGCATATTTTCTTCTTACTATTCATATGGATGACAATGTGAAGCGCTGACATCCAAAGTAGAGACCTTATTTATTAAAAGGTGAAAGGTGCACTCTCTCTAATTTTTATTTTTGTAATCGAACTATATTTTTTGTACAGTCAATTTATTTTTGTATTTTAGTTTACACTTAATTAGATTGTTGTTCTTTAAATTAATTAATCTCCCTAGCTCACTAGAGAACTAGTAAAGTGAGGTTTCTTAAGGATCATTTGTTCTTTGGGGTCTCAATATCCTAAAGGTAGAAAAATCCCCTATTCTAGAGGATCAACATGGGTTTTCTAAACTTTTTGTATTGATTAAATAATATATTGATTCTTGGGTGTCTTGATAAAAAAACAAGTTTTGACACCTATTTTGGGAGCTAACAAGGTTTTCATAGCCTTTTCATAACCCGATACTATTATTATAAATTTGGGAAAAATACATGTTTGAAGAGGGGAAATAAGGAGGTTTTGAAATCTCTATTGACTCCCTATTACATTCCCATAATATTGTCAAAGCATGAAAGGACTTTTGAAACATTTGAAACGGAAAAGGGAGAAGGCATGTTCAATTGTCTTAGAAAAGAGTTGAAATTATTTTAAGGTGAGAGATTCGAGGTATTTTGAGTGCCAAATGAAATGGATTTTTGTACCTACCTTCCATCAATACATTTACTCACTCACTCATACATTTTTGCAATACCATTAACAAATATATAATATTTACCAACCACCCAATTCAGTTGGCCCCTATAGCATCATAAATTATATCCCTATACATTTCATACTCACATAGGCCTTACTTTAGTATTATGGCCTTTCGTGTTTTGATCGTGTTTGGTTTTTCTTACATCGGCTTCAAATTGAAAATATTATCTATCACCAGGGCTAGTGGTCCTTTGTTCAACCCTCGTAGGTTGGAGGCCCCAAGTTCCCATGTCCTTGGACAATGGTTCCCCGGGTTCCCTTTTCCCTCTTAAAGAAGCCCAATTTTGAACCCTCCAATGGTCAAAAAACATAGGCAAGAATTCATTTCTTCAGTCTACTTTGAAAATTCAAATACATTTCATGAGATGAGTTACAAAAGAAAGTCTTACCCCCACATTTGATACATCATCGTCATATCATCATAAAACATATCAATCAAATCTTATCGTCGCATCATTAAGCGAGCAATCAAGCGGTATCATGGTAGTGAAGGCGAGGTTAAGTTCAGATTTCAAGCATTCAAGATGGCATCCATTATCAAGTTATTATAAATTCAATTATGCATTCCTACATGAAATGTCAACCTTTTCGTGAATACTTCAACACAATATGAAGGCATAACATTATATTTTAGCATTTCAATATTAGATCTAGCCTCTACCATTTCAAAGCATGCTTTCAATGTCATTTCACTTCAATTATAGAGTTCATTCCAAATACAAGGTTTTACCTAGGCAAACCCATATCAACCCAACAATATTTTTTTTATTTGTTTGCATGTGCATGTTATAGGATTCAAAGACAAGAATTTGAATTCAGGAAGGGCAAACAAAGACATATAAAACCAAATTTTGCAGAGATAAAAAAGTAGGGATGATGACAATCTTTCCCATAAGTGTATAACACTTTTATGAAACTTTCAATAGAGACTCAAAACAGCATCGTGATCTAGAAAACACATATTTTATTTACATTTAACACTCCTAGAGAAGGGCATACAAATCTATCATTTTCCTCCATTTCCAAGCCCAATTTCCAAACACAAGTCACTCTTTGTCTATCATTTCTAGATCTATACTTCATGTTTTCACATCTGATCTGAAGCTTCCTGTGTATGCCAATTATTATCAATTTCATGTCACTGTCCCTAGATATTGCATTGAATTCACATCTTTCCATGGCTTATTTTCAACTCAATCAAGGAGTGTTGAATTCACCTTGTGCCCAGTCCTTGAACCAAGAGGGTCCAATGACTAAAATAAATAGGCCTCATTCTTAGTTTGCATGCATAAAGTCATGAACATTATTTCCCAATGTTAGTGCAGCTAGAAATAATTTATTTATTCTCACACATACTTCATTATGGTTGTGAAACCCCCTTTTATGACTCATCATTTTCAAGATCATTCTACAATATTTCCTAGGCAATTTTTCAAATCTCTACACTCAACCCCACTAGCCATTAATGAAGAGACTATTCTTCATGCTCCTAGTTGATCATGTCGAATTGATAAATGACAAAGGTTAGTAGAGAAATGGTTAAAAGTGGTGGCTAAAGTATGGGTACCCCTACAATTTCATGGGTTACAACTATCCATGATTGTTTGATGGTTTGGCATTTTTTGTTCTTTGGATGCAACGTGTAGTGGGATATATGCGCATTCAACTTCATTTATCAAATGGGGGATAGTATTGGAGTGGATAAGAGCATAGCAGAGAGAAAAAAATTAACATAGCTATAACTTGTGGGTTCATAATTTCTAGATTAAGGAGACAGTGGATCTTTATAGTTTGTGCTCAAGGCAATCAATTCACGCGGGTCTTCATAATTTTTAGGGTGTTGGGCTTCGTGGTGGAGAAACTCCCATCTAAGTATATGGGTGCTCTACTCTTCAAAGCGGGCAAATGATCTTATTTGTGTTTTGATTGCATTGATAAATGTAGATCAAAAGGCACCTCATGGAAGAGGAAGTGGCTTTCTTTAGCTAGAAAAATCACGATGGTGAAATTTGTTTTTTGTGCTCCACCGATGTACGGTATGTCTTGCCTAAAATTGATGAAAAAAATCTTCATTTATAATGGAATATATTTTCAAAAAGGTTTTACGGAAAGGATCAGACGATGTGCACAAAATTTTTCGTATCAAATGGGATATTGTCTATCAAGATACAATGGGTGGAGGGTCTGGTGTGAGAAACATCTACATTCTAAATTTATCTCTAGGTGCTAAACTGGTTTGGAAAATGCTTTCATTTCCAAGCAAGCCTTGGTGCAAGTTAATGCAATGCAAGTATCTAGATTCTATGGATCTTCAGAGAATGGTGACTATCATTGATCCCCCTCTAGGTTTGATTGTTTGGAACTTCCTTTGTGATTATCATCACCTCATTACAGAGCATATTATATGTAGCATAAATAATGGGGCCTCTAGAATTCTTGGTGGAATCTTTGGAGGCTCACCCTCCTTTAGGATAAGACGAAGATTTTAGTAGCATAAGACCATTTCTCTCTGATAGAATAGGCTCGAAGGTTGTTAATAATATAATTAATTAAGAGCCTAATGGCATTGTTGGATGGCATTGGACGGAGATTGATGGTTTGGGGTTTAATGAGGTGGCCAAGTGCAATATGTTGGCCCAATTGAAGGAATGTATTATTGTGGTGAATGAGCGGGATAATGAGATTTTCTGGTGTGGAGACGAGTTGAGGAGATAGACTATAAAATTGGGGTAATCATGTAGGGGCATTTGAGGTTCTTGGAAAATCTGTGGCTATCAGATTTTTGGTTTCTTTGGAGCTCAGTTGAACGATGGAGTTCTCGGTTGCAGTGTTGGATGAGGGGCTCGGTCATTGAAGGAACTCAGTCGCTGAAGGGCTCAAAACATATTGTTTCTTGGCTTATACGTTATTGCTCGGCATGTGTTGGTTGCTCGACATGTATTGTGGCTCGGCGATGCTTGTTGGTTTTCTGATGTTCGGCTGGTGGTTGTTGAAACTCGAGAGTTTGGCTTGCTGACTGGTGTTTTTGCAGGTCTCGGAGGCCAACTTGATGCATTTAATTTGTGTAGCGTGTGATCGTGACATGGATAGATTGTGGGAATGGGTGTGGACCTATTTGGGTCTTGGATCTTTATCCTATGTGCATTTAATATATGTTGCAGGCCGACTTGTGGCTTGAATGTGTATTTAATGTAAGGGTTTATTTAATTTGTAATTTGCAACAGGTCGACTTGTGTCCGTACTAGTATTTAAGGAGGTCTGGGGTAGAGTTGTAGATAGTTTGTAAGTGGGTAGATAGAAATAGCATATTGCTTGGAGGCTTGCGAGCACAAGTTCAGATCTGGTTTTCTTCCTCTTATCTATAGAGAGGTAAGGAAGGAAGATGAGTATGTGAGCAGAGGAGCAGCCTAAAGTTGCAAATTTATGAGCAGAGCTAGTGGCTGAGGTTTAGGAACAAGGAGATTGCTTGGAGGCTTGTGTGCACAAGTTTAGATCTTGTTGAATGTTTCTACTAGATTGTTGTGGCCTGTTGTTACAGATCTGGCTAGCTAGGGTTAGGGTTTGAGTTGGATCTTGAGGTATCTTGCAGAACTATTATTTTCTTTGTAATTGGTCATAACCGGGAAGGCCTTATAGCCCGACACATTGCATGTAATCAGCTGTTTATGAATAAAATTTTAGCTTGCTATCATATCTTGGTTTCGTGTTGTGATTCCATTGTGTGGTTGTTTAGCTGGGGGCCTGGACATCTCCTTTGGGGATTCTCCCTGCCTTGCACTATGCCAGTTGGTATCAAAGCTTGAATTTCCTAAGTGTGTGGATAGATAGCCGAGGGTGTGGCAGTTTGCACCAGGACCTTGGGTTGGGTGAAGTCTATCTGAGTAGAGTTTGATCCTGTGGTGGATTATTCTTTCTGGAGTCCTATATCTTTGTTGTGATGTGGCAGATCGTGGTTCTGACTTACAATTACAAAGGACTTGCAGATGGATCTTGATATGGATCGATGGTTGCAAAGATGGAAGGTTGATATTGTTGAGTGAAGGTTAGATCTGGTTGGAGATTTGTTGCAGAGGGTTTGTGAAGATCTTGGAAGATGCCTCCGAGAAGATTGGACCCTAGGGTGATTACAGATCTATGTGATGTAGTTGAGAAGAAGTTTTCTCGGTTGGAAGCTAGTTTGACCGATCAAGTTAAGGAAGGAATGGGTAAGTTTCATAGAAGTCTCTAAAGCTGGAGTCTACCGATCCGAAAGTGAGTTGTCTGGACGGTTAGAAAACTTGTTCGAGAGAGAAGGGGGCATGACAAGGTCGAGGTGGAGGTTGGTTTTGTTGATCATTCTATGGAGTCTGATGTGAAACCTGTAGAGCAACTTGTGGTCATTGCTGAGGAGATTCCTAACCTTGTTTATGCTAGGATGGAGAGTTGTTTTCATGATCAGTTGGTTGTGTCTGATATGGAAATTGCAGAGCATATTTTTGTTGATGATGAGATTGTTGATGAAGAGGAAGAGTTACCTTTGTCTAAGGGCATTGATGTTGATTATTTTGTTGATCGGTATGAGGTTGTGGATGAGACTGGTGAAGATGGTGGACATATTGATATGTTGCTTGTTGATAAGCTTGAGTGCTTTGATGAGGTTATTGTTGTTGATGGTGATGTTGGAGAGTTGCAGACTAACTTGGTTCGGTTGGATGTGTTGGTGTGGAAGTTGTTGTTCTTAACCTTTAGAATATGGAAACTGATGGTTAAGATGAGGTGGTGGATTCCTGATTTTCTTCTGGAGTCTAAGTGTGGAACACACTTCTTTTATTATCCTGGGTGTCTGATGCAGGGGCATCTGAGGTTCTTGGAAAATTTGTGGTTGTCAAATTTTTGGTTGCTTTGGAGCTCAATTGAAGGATGGAGTTCTCGTTGCAATGTTGGCCGAGGGGCTCGGTCCTTGAAGGAAATCGATCGCTAAAGGGCTTGACACATATTGTTGCTCAGCTTATACGGTATTGCTCAGCATGTGTTGGTTGATCGGCATGTATTGTGGCTCGGTGATGCTTGAGGGAGCTCGGTCGCCACAGTTGCTCGGCGATGCTTGTTGGTTTGTTGATGCTCGGTTGGTGATTGTTGGCACTTGGCAGTTTGGCTTGCTGACTGGTGTTCTTGCGGATCTGGGAGGCCGACTTGATGCATTTAATTTTTGTAGCGTGTGATCGTGACGTGGGGATGTGTGTGGACCTATTTGGGTCTTGGATCTTTATTCTATGTGCATTTAATATCTATTGCGGGCCGACTTGTGTCTTGAATATGTATTTAATGTAAGGGTTTATTTAATTTGTAATTTTCAACAGGACGACTTGTGGTTGTGCTAGTATTTAAAGAGTTGTAGATAGTTTGTAAGTGGGTAGATAGAAATAGCAGATTGCTTGGAGGCTTGCAAGCACAAGTTTAGATCTGGTTTTCTTCCACTTAGCTATAGAGAGGTAAGGAAGGAAGATGAGTATGTGAGCAGAGGAGCATCCTGAAGTTGCGAATTTGTGAGCAGAGCTAGTGGTTGAGGCTTAGGAACAAGGAGATTGCTTGGAGGCCTATGTGCACAAGTTTAGATCTTGTTGGATGTTTCTACCAAATTGTTGTGGCCTGATGTTACAGATCTGGCTAGCTAGGGTTAGGGTTTGAGTTGGATCTTGAGGGATCTTGCAGAACTGTTATTTGCTTTGTAATTGGTCGTAACTAGGAAGGCCTTACAGCTTGGCACATTGCATGTAATTAGTTATTTATGAATAAGATTTCAGCTTGTTATCAGAGCTTGGTTTCCTCTTGTGATTCTGTTGTGTGGTTGTTTAGTTGGGGGCCTGGACATCTCCTTTGGGGATTCTCCCTGCCTTTCACTGCGCCAAGTAACATATTCAGAATACAGTTAGGGAGATTTCTAAGTGGTGTCATGAATTTTGGGGCAATTATCATTTCTTTGGACCACCTTGCATAAGGAAATTTTGATGAGGGATTGGGTGCAAAATATTATAGTGGTTGGGCCTTCTCAATGCATTATGTGTAAATAGGATGAAGAAACTTGTGATCATTTTCTCTTTCAGTGCCTATTTGATGTAACATGTTTGGAATGGGTACAAAATAAAGTCAATTAGTGCAATCCTAGAAACAAGTACTTTTCTTATTTTCTTCTTAGCTGGCCAAAACTATATCAGAATAATGTTTTGGGAGGAATTTGGTTGTGCACTCATCCCATATTAGTGTACCACTTATTAGTGTGCCACTTATGTAAGGAGCACAATTGTAGTTCCTTTAAATAAGTTGAATGTCAGGAGCGTGATTTATTGGTTAAATTTGAGCAAGCTTTTATTGAAATAGTTAACTGCAAAGTACATGTATTGTGGGCTACTATTTTCTCCAAATGGGATGAATGCTTGTGGCGCCTGTGACCTAGCCTTAGGGTCCCAAAGATGTTGGGAAACAATTGGAAATGTCTAGAAGTGTGCAAAAAGAGGGCTTGTTAGATGGGTTGCCCCTCGTCTAGAAGATAAGAGTTGAACTTTGATGTCGTCATAAGGCGGAACCCTAGGCAACCCAATTTTTGTTGTATTTTGAGAAACAAGAACAATGAGATGTTATGGACATTGGCTAGGTCCTATGGTATTTCCACAAACAACAAAGCTAAATATATCGCTTAAATAAAAGACTGGGAAGAAGACAGCAGAAGGATGTTGATATACAAGGAGATTCATTAATTTGCATAAATGACATCAAGAAAAGACAGCATCAATTGGAAGTTGACAAAGTTGGTGAGTAGAGCTTGTGTGTGGTTGGAGGAAATGAACTTTTCTATTTCCCATACCTATCACAAGGCCAATAAGGTGGAAAACTAGCTAGCCAATTTTGGTGTGTATGCTTCCTGCTTGGAGGGTAAGTTGATTGACTACACTGAGAATGGGGTGTTAATGACTATTCTTAGCACTGATATATGTGAGTACTTAGCATTGATGTGTTCCTCTATTAATGATATTTTGTTCCAAGTTACTTTGGGGTTTCTCTGGTGGCTTTTATTTTGCTCATTTGTATAAGTTGTTTTAAGATTTGGCAGATAGGTGATTTGTTTATCTGATTTCAATCAAATTTTTGGAGTTGTCCACTGTGTGTGTGTGTGTGTGTGTGTGTGTGTGTGTGTGTGTGTGTGTGTGTGTGTGTGTGTGTATATATATATATATATATATATATATATATAGAGAGAGAGAGAGAGATTATTTAATAATTTTTTATTCACTCATTATCACATTCCATCTCTCATTGTCAGCAAAACTATATGTTTCAAAGCCCCAACTAAAATGTTTAATGTCAAAAGAGTAGCATTCAATATTACTTTATTAATGTTCTTGTTTTAAGAAAATTATTATTTAAAGACTAATGTTTCGGTGAAGTAAATTTTCATTTTCAATAACTCACACACTATGCAACGGTGAGAAGAAAGGTGAGAACCATTGGTAATTCCTAGGTACACTTTGATCACCATTTTAGGTTGATTTTCTCATATTTGAAGTCCTAATGCAAATTAAATCGACAACTAGGTTAGTGGTCAAGATTGGTGATTCCAAAATAGGAGAAAATATCAAATATTTCATGTCTAAAGTTGAAGATAATAACCCTAAAAACCAACCATGGAAAATAAAAATGCCTTGATGGATGCTAATGGAACTATGGAACCCAACCATAGAAAAGGAAAATGCCTTCATGGATTCTAATGGAACTATGGAGCCCATCCATGGAAAAAGAGAATGTTATCATGGATGTTGATGCTAGTGTGGAGAAAGAAACCATTTTTATGGGTGTTGAAGGAGAGGAATCAAAGTCAAAAGAACAATCAAATGAAACCTTGGAAATTCAAATCCCTCATGATGTTATTGAGGCTATTGAAGAATGTCAAAATAGAATTGTCATTTAGTTTTTCTAAAGAGGTGCTCTTGTTAAAATGGGATTGGTTAAATTGGGAAAATTGAGGGTAGGAGATTGAAACCCTCAAAGTCTTGGAAAAGAGTATGTGTCATGTATGTTTATTGGAGTTTTAATTTTTATCTTAAAGGTCCCTCTTGTTCTCATTATCCCATGTGGGTTGAATTGTCATTTCTTAATTTGCCTTCCAAATCTTTATTAAAAAATAGTGTGGCTCAATTAGGTAGAGTAATATGGTGTAAACACAATTCTAACAAGTTTGAGAGTATGTGTGGTAGTAGACCTTAAGAAACCACTGCCAGAAAACATCAAACTTATTAGCCTAGGTTTTGAATTGGATCAGCCATTAGTCCATTTAAATAAGCCAAATGCTTGTTTTTACTCTCGTAAATAGCATATGTTTCATGAATTTCCTTTTAGGAGGAATAAATCAGTTCAACCACCTTTGAATTCTACCTCGTCCAATGGTTTCCTCTCCTTGTCATGATTCTCCTCTTGTTATAGTTCAACCCTCTCCTTATTCTTCACCTGCCCCTAAGAATACTTAATTTCCCTCCCCTAGTTCTCCTACTATTCATGGGGAGCTTGCACCCTCTTTAAGAATATATTTATGTTAGATGATAGGAAAATGATAAGGAAGAGGAAAGATTCACCTGTGTTCCTTTCCCTCTCTTTACCTTGTTCTTCGCCTCAAAGCCATGCCCATCCACCCTATCCTTCCTCTCCTAAAGTTTGTGTTTCTCACTCTCCTCGTCACTCATCGTCTCAAACTCACACTCGTTATTCCACCCTTCCTCTTTCTCTTGCCATTGTTCTAGATCTCCTTCCACCACCAAAGATTGTGAGGCTAAGGTTTATGAACTGAATTTTGATAATAGTTTTGGCATATTGTCCCAAGATGATGACTCTTCTCTTTGTCATCATGAATTATAAAATCCTTTCTTTGAATGTTTGAGGGATTTCTCTCCCTCCCTGAAAGTATAATGTGAAAGAGATGGTTATGAAATGGAAGCCTAAATTACTTCTTCTCCAAGAAGTCAAACTTAATAACATTCAACTGTGTTATGGCATACTTCAATATGGTGGAACACTCTTAGGACTATAACTAGTCTAAGCAATTAAATCTCCGTTGTGAAGAATTTGATGGTTGTTTTGTCGCAACTCCTTAGGAGTGGTAGACCCTATTCATGATAAATTTTCTGACCAATCTAACAAGTGATTTACCTGGCCTAACTATAGGATGGGAGAGGACAAAAAATTGAGCAATTTGGACGGGGATTCTACATCTCTCCTATTTTACCTCTGGTCTATAACTCATTGAGGTTGTATATTCAAGTCGACTTATCCACTACTCTTTAAGATCATCTCCTATTGTTTGTAACATATGTTTGTCTTAAACTTCAAACATAAACAACTCTCCCCCCTTCAAACTTAATGTTTCTCATTTAAAGAAATTCAATCTCTTTAGTAACCCTCACGGGGATTTGGAACTTTAATCCCAAACCAAATGAAGGTGAGTCTTGGATTGATTGGTGATCTATTGTCATTATACAATGCACCAATTTCTTGCATTCACATGACAAAATAATGGCTTGGCACCACAAACGTAAGGAAAAATCCCTTAAAAGCAAACTTGTTTGGGCTAGAAAACTAGGGCTAGCAATGTTAAAGTTCAAACTTATGTTTCTACTACAAAAGCTCAACTGCACAAAATTGATATTTACAAAGGACAAGGAGCTAAAATCATATCCCAACTTCATTGAATAAATGAAGGAAATAGGAGCACCAAATCTTTTTTTATTACCTCAATTATAAACAAAATCTTAATCTTGAGGACATTGTTCAACCTTATATCCCTTATAGAATTGATTCTTGCAGCTGGAAATTGCCCTTCTCTAGGCTTCTTAATAACGAAAAAAATTGTTACTTATACTTGGAGGATATCAAGAAATTATTAAAAAGAATTTTACTACTGGGAGGATATCAAGAAAGGATCTCTAGGTCCCTAATAATACTAGAAAAGTGATCATACTTCTTCAAGTAGAAAGGCAGACTATTTCCAATTGGCATACTAGCACTTGCTTATGTCTTCCTACAAAATAAAGATGCTCAACTCTTCCAACAAAATAAATATGTAGTGCAAGGAATTGTTAGACCTAAGAAAACTGGATTTATTGCTAGCACACTTATTCTGGAAATCAAAAATTAACTCGGATGTTCAATTAATTGCTTAAAAGGTTTTACATTGCAAACTATACACTGCGGTCAGGCTGAAATGTTTGGTGATCCAATCAATTAATTGTCCTTCCTATTATTAAAAATAATCAATGAAATGTTGTTTTCAATGTCATGGACATTTTTTACCACTACCACAATTTGAGCTGTAAAGAAGGCCCTCTTGGGGTTGATATAGGAATGTTATTACTTTGTCAGCGGTAAATCGTCAAATTCAAACAAAAAGAAATCATGTCAAGCAACTTCTAAGTGTAAAAAGAAAGGTGGCACAGTGCAGACATTGTAATGCTGGTGAGCATTACAACTAGTTTCTGATTTGTTAAAGAATTCATTGTATATGTCAATTTATATTATGTCAACTTCTTTGCTGTTCAATATGTATATGTATGATTTGTTAAAGAATTCATTGTATATGTCAATTTATATTATGGTAATTTCTTTGTTGTTCAATGTGTATATGTATGGACTGGTTTTAAACATGTCTAACTTAATATTAGCAGATGTGTACCATATAAAGAATCTGTTGTCTTTCATAAATCGTCTTGTGGTGGATGTATACCATATAGTAAGTCTATTGTCTCTGTAAGTCTTGTGATGTTGCTATCATGATTCAATTGTGTAGTTTTTGAGTCAAACTCATTGATCAACATTTCATGAGGTCATGAAGGTTCACAAACTCATCTCTCATGAGAATGAATGGAACACTTGGTACTCATTGCATCTAGGTGATGGTCACAAATGTGAAGCACCCAAACTTCCTAGGAAGCCCATCCCAGTACAACTCCAGCTCAAACACACATAATCATAATTTCCTCCAAGAATAAACCCACTTTACTTGCAACTCCATAATAAATATTATTTATTATGAATGTTTCAAATGTATACCAAAGAGAGTGCAATCCCACCTACACATATTCTCTTCTAATGTTGATGACAAAGAGCGGGTAGTACACATACTTGTATCAAACTAACCATCGAGTTTCTTGATATATCTCAGATTGACAATGAACACTTGCAATCACTTTGCACTCTCCGTCCAGAGAGGCAATATGCAAGAAGTCTAAAGCACACACTAACATTGAAGAGCCATTTCTAGATGTATGTAGACGTTTGTCCTTGGATGGTGATTCCTTCTGTCTCTCCTTTTGTA
>MU225231.1:418636-434319 GCA_018584345.1 Thuja plicata
TCTCCGTCCAGAGAGGCAATATGCAAGAAGTCTAAAGCACACACTAACATTGAAGAGCCATTTCTAGATGTATGTAGACGTTTGTCCTTGGATGGTGATTCCTTCTGTCTCTCCTTTTGTATGTATTTACTTATATTTAATGACGATTTAACTTCTCAGATTTATATTACTTTCCAAGAGGGCAACAAATCAAATCCAAAAAAATCACCTTTTATAAATTGCAACTCCAAAAATATCTAGTGTTTGCTGAACATTGCACAGGTGGGTGAAGTAAAAAGAATACAAGTGATGAATTTGACTTGTATGATAAATTGGAATAGAGTTGCATTTTGAATCGTCTGTCTACCTAAAACATTAGGTCTGAACGACCGATACGAAGCACCATACTAAATACTCCGACCGTGTCTTAACTAGTTTATCGTCTACTCCAATAATAAAAACAAGCGTTGTTATAGTTTAAAAAATTAAAATGGCATCTTGCCGTGATAACATATTTATTTAAAACTCTCATTCTATGGTGTAATAATGACGTCGATATTAAATATCAAGTCATCGATACAGAACTGACATTCAAAATGAAAAAAGCAAGCGACCCCATTCTGCAAGTGCACTCATTTTCACTGCATTTTCTAAGGCAGTTTATTGTGTAGTTATTTAAACATTATTCTTTGTAACTCCTGCAAATATTCATTATGCATCATTATTATCTATATATAAATCAAAGGTTTCATTAAATATTCTTTAAAAAAAAATTAAAAGCTGATTATGGGAGTGCAACTGGGAAAAAATATGAAGCAGATTTGCGGCTCAAATAAATTAAACGCACTTTCAATTTGTTTTTGGCATTACAAATGGTACATATGATGAATACCACGTTAAACATCCTAGGCAGCTTCACTATACCTAATTAACAATTAGAGCAAATTTTGTACCCTAACATTATAGAATGATTCTCAAAATATTACGCGTTCATAGAAAACATGAGATTACGAGCATTCGAATAATACTTAAGAAAACCTACATTCATAGAAAGCCAATTAACAGAAATGACGTGCTAACCTTGCACATAAAACATTTAAATGACACTTCAAAAACACCAGAGTAATATAAAATGAGTAAAAATCTAAGCACTGTATTTATGCACAAGTACAAGCTCAGCAGAATAACAATCAAATTGCTTAGAACAGCTCTAACAGAAAAAAATAGCAAAATTGGGTGCCAAAACATTTCAAAGCAAGACTTCGCGGCACGACCTTTTTTCACATAAAATTTGTGCAACCAACAACTAAACAATAAAATAAACCTGGCATCTCAAAAATACTAATTCGCTATAAAAGTTTAAGAAGTACATAGGGGATAGATGATTAACATACTACAGTGAGACAGCGATAATATTCCACGAATTCAAATAAAATATGAAGAATAAAAAACTATAAACCACTTCAAAGATAATTGCTACTCAGCAAACTTCAATACAAAATCAAACCCAAGGTTAAGCCAAGATATAAATGAAAATTCAATTCATTGATATTTTCCAAAAATCTTATATGCATTCATGTAAATCTGAAATATCAAGAATACTAGATCACTGTATATGAAAATTTAAATTATTTAAAATCCCTCCCTCTGCTAGACTGCATAGATTTCCTTGCAGTGCAGACAAATCAAAAATTTCCCCGCAACTGAGAAATCAAAGTATATCTCCAAACACTAAAACGCAATGCAGTAATTAAATGAACTATGCCACCGTCTATCAAGAACCCAGTTTTGCATATGACAAGCTAATAAGGTACCTATTACCATAATACCACAAATGCAGAAACCCAACATGTCAGCTAACAGAATACCTCCGACATGCCTAAGCTCTTGCACAGTTTGCTTAGACTTTCACTTCTTCTTAGCAGCAGCCTTGGTGACCTTGGCACCAGTTGGGTCCTTCTTCTCTACAGCTTTGATGACGCCAACAGCAACAGTCTGACGCATGTCCCTCACAGCAAAACGACCCAATGGTGGGTATTCAGCGAAAGTTTCCACAACCATAGGCTTGGTTGGAATCATCTTAACAAATCCGGCATCACCATTTTTAAGGAACTTTGGTTCCTTCTCAAGTTCCTTGCCAGATCGTCTGTCAACCTTGGTCAAGATCTCAGAAAACTTCACAGCAATGTGGCATGTGTGACAATCCAGCACAGGTGCATACCCATTGCCAATTTGGCCTGGATGGTTCATGATAATGACCTGCGATGTAAAGTTAGCAGCCTCCTTGGCGGGATCATTCTTGGAGTCGGAGGCCACAAATCCTCTCTTGAGATCCTTCACAGCAACATTCTTAACATTGAATCCCACATTATCACCAGGCAATGCCTCCTGAAGAGCTTCATGATGCATTTCAACAGATTTAACTTCAGTAGTCAGCCCAGTTGGTCCAAATGTGACAATTGTACCTGGCTTTATCACCCCAGTCTCCACACGTCCCACAGGCACAGTTCCAATGCCACCAATCTTGTAAACGTCCTGAAGTGGCAACCTAAGAGGCTTGTCTGAAGGACGTTTAGGCTCTGAAATCTGGTCAAGGGCGTCCAACAGTGTTGGGCCCTTGTACCAATCAAGGTTGGTTGATCTCTCAATCATGTTATCACCCTCAAATCCGGAGATTGGGACAAATGGAATTTTATCAGGGTTGTATCCAACCTTTTTCAGGTAAGACGAGACTTCCTTTACAATTTCCTCATAACGAGCCTTAGAATACTTGGGAGTAGTAGCATCCATCTGAGGAAACAAAAATAGAATTGGTATCAATATAACACTAGGATCCCCATCGAAAATAGATCAGATATGGCAGTCTTAACATCAAATAAATATATAGATCTGCTGGAAGGAAATTCACCTTGTTACAACAGCAAATCATTTGCTTCACTCCCAGGGTGAAAGCCAGTAGAGCATGTTCTCGGGTCTGTCCATCCTTAGAAATACCAGCCTCAAAACCTCCAGTTGTTGAATCAATAATCAACACTGCACAATCAGCCTACCCAAACCATTGCACCCATACAAGAAAAAGTTACAAACCAGCCTTTGTAGTTACTAGCACGAGAAAGAAACCAATTGCAAAATACAACAAAATGCACAAACATTAAATATATATATAATACAAGTGATTATTGATGACAACTTACCTGGGATGTCCCAGTAATCATGTTCTTAATGAAATCACGATGGCCGGGTGCATCAATAACAGTGCAGTAGTACCTAGTGGTCTCAAACTTCCACAAAGCAATATCAATGGTGATACCACGTTCACGCTCAGCCTTCAGCTTATCAAGCACCCAAGCATACTTGAATGACCTCTTGTTCATCTCAGCAGCTTCCTTCTCAAAACGTTCAATAACACGCTTATCAATACCACCCAACTTATAGATCAGATGCCCAGTGGTAGTTGACTTTCCAGAGTCAACATGGCCAATGACCACAATGTTGATATGAGTCTTTTCTTTTCCCATGGCTTCTTGTTGTCAATTACTGCAACAGTAAAGCAAAATCATGAAGGTTTAGTACACAGCATTTCATTTCATAGAATAACATCTAAAAATTAGTTGTTAAACATACACATTCGTCAAACCACTTTTTAAAGGTTTGCTTGTGCCTTCCTAAATCCTAGGAGTTAAACCACCCTGTCGTAAATCCCAAGAGCTACCAGGAAAAAAACCTCCACACGAATACCCAAAGCTGTCATCATAGGCAATTGTTTAACTACTCAAGGCATCCTACGAACTGGAAACTATAAATCACCGATCTCAAAAAGTTAACAGGAACCTAAAGTAACAAACGGGGTAACCAAGAGCTTATCTGACTAGTTCCTTCTCAATATAAATGTAGTGGCGCTTATCAACAAAGGGATAGATAACAAAGAATGAACAGATACATATATAATGATCCATGACATAAATGTTAAAATACTCAAAAAGAAAAGAAACTGAACATGATATTAAAATTAATAATTACACAAATTGGAGTAAAACAACAGCTACTAATAGTACAACACAAACATTAACGCTCACAAGTCCCCTCTAAAGACTACCAGCAACACATAATGCTGAAATAAGCACCACAAACAGTAAACACACCAGTTAATATTCAAACCATCAAAATGAAAAATGAACATGTTACATAATACAAACAGCAAAGAAAATGTGCTCCTGGTCTGAAACATGTGGGAAGAAAATACTCTTTATGTTTCCAAGTTGCTGCTTTAGTACATTCTCCTTAAATTAAGCAATTACAATGCTAGTGACAACATATTTCCACAATCCATGAAATATCAATGTAACTGCTTCTAGGTTAAATTGTGTAAACAATTTTTCGCATCAACGTTCCAGATCACGCTCCATGTTCCATTATCAGGATGTGTGATCCAAAATGTTGATACAAAAAATTCTTTACACAATTTAATCCAGAAGCAACTACATTGAAATTAAAATGTTCCTGTGGGAAATATTGTTAAGGATATATAGAACCTTTTCCTATTTCAACATAACTACCCTCTGTTTATTGAACAAAAAATCCCTCATTAATTTGCTACCAAATTTCTCATTTTCATTTATCACCAGATTTTTTGTTTACAAAAATAATATTAAAATGACCACTTAAAATAAGTAGTCAAAATAGCAGCCACATCAGCCACATGCTTTATTGAAAAAACAATCCCTCATTAATTTGCTACCAAATTTCTTTCATTTATCACCAAATTTTTCAAATGAAAAAATAATATTAAAATGACCACTTAAAAATAAGTAGTAAAAATAGCAGCCACATGAAGCCACACACTCCACAAAAAAGCTCCCAAAAGTTAAAGAGTACAGAAAAAAATAAGCTAAGCAACTGCATAAAACCTTGCCTAAACCTTGCCTAGCTAAAGCTTTCTTGAGGAAAATATCAAACTTCGAAGTTAAGGCCACCTCAAATGTTTAATAGGAATGACAATTTATTCAGTTAAATAATACAATAAAAAACCAAAAAAAAACATCTAACACTCAAGGAATGCGATGACTAATTAAATCTAAGAATGCATAATCAAGATTTGGCTTAAGAACAACTCAATAACATTTACTTTAGAAGATTTGTATAAGAAAAACAACAGAAAGAAACCAAATGAGAATAGAGGGGTCCTACCTAATACTGGGCATATCTAAGGTCTAAATAATTGAAAAAACTAGTATCAAACTCCGATCAAGAAACCCTATGAGAAACTAAATAGAAAATAAAATGGTTGAATCTGATAAAATAGATAATTCTAAAACCAATTACTCCAGACAATGTAAGAAAACGGAGCTAGCTTATGAATATCGCATGATAAGTCTGAGACGATGGATATGATAAATGATCAAACGACATAAAGGAAGAGAACGTTATTAGACCACCGTAATCTTTCTAAATCCTTATGAGAATGACTACGGTAGAACACATAATAAAACAGTCTAGATACCATCATGCAACCATTCGGTTATTTGCCCGATCCGAAAAAAGAAATCAAACAGCATAAACAATACGAAAGCAATGACTGACGAGCTTGAATGCTTCAAAAGAGAAACAATATCATAATCATTCAAAACAAAAGATCGTACCAAAAGGATATTAAATCGGCAACAATAAATGATTAATTAAAACAATAAAATGGACTATGACAACAAGAACGACAAAACAAAAATCTCAACACCTTCAGATGAGAGTTGCAAGTTTCGAAGCCGGTTCTTTGGAGAATCAGAGTAAAGAAAGCGATCGAACTTATCTATTTTATCTACTGATGCAGATCCTCTCTATCAAGACAAGCAAAAAAGAAGAACCCTAAACCCTAAACAAAAAAACAGAAAATCATTGCAAAAACAGCCAGATCGACTGAACAATAAGAATACAGAGCCATAAGCCAACAGATCGATTATGGAAATCCACATTACAAACATCATCAGAAGCAAAATACATCTAAAACAAAAACCTCAATCAAGTCTTAACCACCTTAAAACTCAGCTTTTACATCGAAAACAGAATACTCAATCAAACCTTAACCACCTTAAAACCAAGCCATACAGAAGCTAAAATTAGATCCCTTGAGATCCGCTACAGCACGCATCCACAACCACAAAGGAAACAAACCTCTCCACTCACACTACTACACCTAAAACAGCCATTTTTAAACAGAAAATAAACACAAAAACGAATAAAAGAACAGCAAACAAGTGCAGGAGTAAGATACACGACCTTGATGCAGAAGCTCCTGGCAGATCGAAGAAGAATAAGCTGGTAGTGTCCACAGCGGCGAAAGAAGTAGTAAACTGCGTCGCTTAAAGAGACCCTTCTTAACGATTCAAAGAAAGATATAGCTTTTTCCCTCAAAACCCTTCCACTTAGAAATTAGGTTACGTTTCTTCGCCGTCGGATTTCCACTTCAACGGCTGCGATTTTGTCCTTGTGTCAACCGTTCAATTTTAGAACGGACGGCTGAGATTAACCGGGGCTAATCTCGAAGAAGAATCTTTCAACCTTTTGTGCCTTTCACAAAAGAAAATTCCTTCCTTCCGACAGGCCGGCAAAACCGACAACTTTAATCTCCGCTTAAATTAGGTTTTCTTATTCTTGGCTTTTTATTTTTATTTTGTTTTTTTAAATCGTTTTATTATTACTATATTTAAAATTAAGTTTTTTATTTTTTAATAATTTTATTCTTTCCCTATTTTATTTCTTGGCTTTTTTAAATATCATTATGGGTGCTAATGCTATTTAAGTGCATTATGGAAGCTCCTTATTAATTAAATAAAAAATATATAAAAATATATAATTATTATTTTAATAAATTAGGTTTTCTTACTCTTGACTTTTTTTTTTTTTTTTAAATCATTTTATTCTTACTATATTTAAAAATAATTTTATTTTTTCTCTATTTTATTTCTTGGCTTTTTTAGATATCCTTGTGGGTGTTATTTAAGTGCATTATGCAAGCTCCTTATTAATTAAATTAAAAATATTAAATATATATAATTATTATTTTAATAAAAAAGATATAATTGTTATTTAAATTAAATAATAAAAAATATATGTATACTTGTTTTCATATATATAGTAATGATAACCACTTGCATGCGTAGAAGAAGGTGGCCAATAATTAATCTGTGTTGACTTTGACCATGAAGTAATTAATGGGAAAGTTTAGTGAATTTCCTCGTCAGAAATTTATTGGAAGGGACAGCGTATATGCACTCCGATCTCTGTGGATCGCACTCCAAGTCCTTTGGATTGAATCTGCACCTTTCACGTTTGGAAACTTGTACTTTATGGAGTTTTCACTTTAGGGTTTGTGCCTTTCACGCCATTTAAAAGTAGGGTGAGAAATGGGAATAATTGGTTCCCTCGTACTTTTTTCATTATATTTGATTTATTTTAAATTTATTATTATATTAAAGGTTATTTTGTTTTTAGTTCATATTGTTAAAAAAAAAATTAATTATATTAAGATAAATATATATATTAAGGTTATTTTGTTTTTTATTTTGTTTTTAATTCATATTGGTAATTTAAGTTAATATAATTGGTTATATATATAGTTTAATACATTGATAGAACTAACATAACTTTTACAAAATTATGGGGAATAATCTTATATTTCTATTGTGATATTACAACTAGTATATCTAAAAAATTTAAAATTATATAAAATTGTGGAGAAGGGAATTCGTCATCTTTAAGGATTGATGAAATCCTAGGAGTGAATGAGCTCTTGCATACCTCACTAAACTAGCGCTCTACTAGGCTAAGGTGATCAATTAATTAATTGTAATTAAGATTAATTATGAATGCAAATTAACAAAAATGAAAATAACTTTATGATGTTAAGTGATTAAAAATATTTGATTAAACCCACATCTTGGTGTTTCCATATATAGATAGATATAATCTATGATAAATCGATAAATAATAATGATAAAAATGATAGTAACAAGGAGATTATTAAAGAATCGTGATGCATCAAATTGAATAGGATAAAATGGATTAAAGAGACACTCTCCTTTAAGACCAAGTAGCTAGAGCTCGATAGAATGAAGGTGAGAACAAGACAGTGGGTGATGGAGAATGTTGGAGCGACATGAATTGATCAACGGGCTATAAAGATATTTAATAATGGAGAAAAATTATAGAGAGTAAGTCAGGAATCAAGAGAGTAATCAAGAACCAAAAGAGCCCCAAAAATGTCCAAGAGAGGGAAAATGAAGCCAAACTATGGAGTTTAAACATGGTTATCAAATTTCTAACATTGATGGGCGGTATAAGGAGGTGTTACATTGGTAAGAACAATGGGTGTAATGTCTCAATGGCCAACTGCAGATCTACAAATGAGCGGGATGAGTGTGCATCACGTAAATGTCTCTACAGCGCGTATGCATCCTTTGCCAAATAAGTTGTGTTGTCAAGAATCCAGACAAGGGAGCTTATAAGGTGGATGGGGTGACATGGAGGCTTAGGTGGAATTTCAATTTTTGGCCAAAGCAAAGGATTATGTGATGAAGAATTACACGGGGTGTAATTTACGACATTACATTTTGCCCCCACTTTAGCGAACATCTCAATAGTGAAAAGGTGAGCTAAAGTAGAGAAAGAAAAATTACCTGAGATGCAAAGTCTTTCGTCCACATGGAGTTGCCTCCAGGGAAAAGACTTGAACTTTCACAATATCACATTGTAGCATGTAAGATGTAGACAAACATGCTCGATGAAAAAGATGATGATGGCAATCAAATATAGACCATGAGATAGTGATCACTGATATTACATTGGTGTAGGTAGCGAATTCTAAATTATGTTAGATAGTCATGGGTGATCCCACAATAGTGGGTTACACTTTTTTGCCTAAACAAACATTGAAGTCTACATTTTGAAAAAAACTTTCAGATTCGGATGCATATTGTCGTTAAACCGTTCGAAATCAGAAGATGAAGTAAACTAGAGTCTTTTAGGATTTTTTGTCTAGATTCTAAATATGTTTTTTTCTTTTTTTTTTAAATTGATTTGAATGGTTTTTTTCTCCCACTAAAACTGCTATGTTGCTGAAAACGTCATTTTCAAAAAGATACATTGACTTCATAGAGCATAACTTTTTTTTCTAAAATAGATATCAATGCGCTTCTTTCAGATTTGGTTTTGTAACATCCATACAGAGGGCATGCAATTGATTTGACGATATTATCATGATTATTGCATATTTTATGAACGTTTGAAGTAGAGTAAACCGTAATTTTAATATACGTTGACTGCATAGCTTATAACTTGTTGTGTATTTATCGAAATTCAATTTTTTTTTTTATTGAAAGTAGACTCAAAGTCGGAGGGTACTGTTATTTTTCAAAAAAAAATCTCTTTTCTACTATTTTTCATTGAACGTCAAACTTGGAGGTTTATATTCGATACAAAACCTACATTCGATGCATGTCAAAAAACATAGACCTAATTAATTCAAAAATTGTCAAATCTATATTCGTTAGAAAGCTCATTCAGATTACTTGTGCGATGCAAAAGGACATCTCCCTATTCTTCCATTTGAGCCCCGCGCTTGATCCTCGAAGCCATGAAACTGCAGATTTCTGTTAGCCTCTTCAAATGGCCTCTAATCAGAGGGTTTCGATAGAAACTAGTTTCGATCAAAACTGATTAGTTTCGATCGAAACTAATTAGTTTTGATCGAAACTACTTTATATCAAAATTAATTGAGTGAAATTACCATATTCAAGGACTTTTGATATTGAAAGTACTTTCTATTGAAAGTCCCTACTTTCTATCGAAAGTACTTTCTAAATCTGCCTTCTTTGCGAATTTCAGGAGGAATTTCTTCCTCCGAAAAAGTGTAACCCACTATTGTGGGTTCACCCTCATATGATAGGGTGGTTATTTTTATTGCACTAATACAAGTAGCAAAGGTTGGATAGTCGTATGATAAGGTGACTTTAGATCACATTGGTACAATTAACAAAGGCTAGATAATCATACAATAGGAGTAGAGATTTTGATAACATTGACACGGGTAGCAATGTTAGATGGTTGTAAGATAGGGGAAAGGTTTATGTTGGTATGGGTAGCAATGCTAGATGGTTGTATGATAGGGCAAAATATTTTCTAGGATGTTTTGCCCCAATGGAGGCAAATATAATAGATAGTGGATTGGCCCCCACAAAGGCAGATATAATAGATTAAAAAATTAAAAAATTTAGAAAATACAAATGATACAGATATAATAGCTTTTTCCCCCACTCTAGCCAACATATCAATAGTGAAAATGCAAGCTAAAGTAGAGAAAGAAAACTTACCTAAGATGCAAAGTCTTTTGTCCATGTGGAATTTCCCTCAAGGAAGAGACTTGAACTTTCACGAGATCACGTTGTAGCATGTAAGTTGTAGACAAACATGCTAGATGAAAAAGATGATGATGCAGGAGCATCTTGGGTTCTTAAGCAATCCTGTATCAACCAAAAACATGTTTGTTTGGGTTTGGTAGCTTGTTGGAGAATGCTCGGTAACTGCTCTTGTTTGGTCGGTTGAAGGTTTATTGGTTCATCGATCGAGCTCAGTTACTTGTTTTAACTTACTTTGTCGATGGGTCTCGGTGGTTTTTCTTGATTGCTCGGTGGTTTCACCGATTGGTCTATGTTGCTCGATAGTCTTTCTCACCGAGTTGGTTTTGGATGTTGGATCTTGTGGCTGACATGTGCATTTAATTTATGTAGCGTAATTGTTAGAAATTAATCTTTCCTTGGTGAAATATGTAATTAAAGGATAAACCAAAGTATCCTATATTGTATCTGTCCTCTAGTCCAAGTAGGACATGTCACGTTTTTGTAATTCCTTTAATAAGGAAATTAGATATTCCTCCTTAAGAGGATTCTCACATTTGGCACACACTCAATGTGAATGTGGCACTCATAGAAGATGGAAGTTACATGCAAACTCCTCCACTCATCTCTATTTAAGAGATGTCTCTACACACACTTGTTCAATAATCTTCTCTATTTTCTCACTGCTCCTCACATTCTCAAACTTGCCTTCATTATTGACATCGATGGGTGGTATAAGGAAGTGTTACATTGGTAAGAACAATGGGTGTAATGTCTCAACAGCCAACTGCGGATCTACAAATAAGCGGGATGAGTGTGCATCATGTAGATGTCTCTGCAATGTGCATGCATCCTTTGCCAAATAGGTTGTGTTGTCAAGAATCCAGACAAGGGGCTGATAAGGCGAATGGGGTGACATGGAGGCTTAGGTGGAATTTCAATTTTTGGCCAAAGCAAAGGATTATGTGATGAAGAATTACATGGGGTGTAATTTACGACATTACATTTTGCCCCCACCTTGGCAAACATCTCAATAGTGAAAAGGTGAGCTAAAGTAGAGAAAGAAAAATTACCTGAGATGCAAAGTCTTTCGTCCACATGGAGTTGCCTCTAAGGAAAGCTTGAACTTTCACAAGATCACATTGTAGCATGTAAGATGTATACAAACATGCTACATGAAAAAGATGATGATGGCAATCAAATACAGACCATGAGATAGTGATTACTGATATTACATTGGTACAGGTAGAAAATTCTAAATTATGTTAGATAGTCATATGATAGGGTGATTATTTTTATTGCACTAATACAAGTAGCAAAGGTTGGATAGTCGTATGATAAGGTGACTTTAGATCACATTGGTACAATTAACAAAGGCTAGATAGTCATACAATAGGACTGGAGATTTTGATAAAATTGACACAGGTAGCAATGTTAGATGGTTGTAAGATAGGGGAAAGATTTATGTTGATATGGGTAGCAATGCTAGATGGTTGTATGATAGGTCAAAATATTTGCTAGGAGGTTTTGTCCCAATGGAGGCAAATATAATAGATAGTGGATTGGCCCCCACGAAGGCAGATATAATAGATTAAAAAATTAAAAAATTTAGACAAACGACACTGATATAATAGCTTTTGCCCCAACTTTAGTCAACATATCAGTAGTGAAAATGCAAGCTAAAGTAGAGAAAGAAAACTTACCTAACATGAAAAGTCTTTTGTCCATGTGGAATTTCCCTCAAGGAAGAGACTTGAACTTTCACAAGATCACATTGTAGCATGTAAGTTGTAGAAAAACATGCTAGATGAAAAAGATGATGATGCGGGAGCATCTTGGGTTCTTAAGCAATCCTGTATCAACCAAAAACATGTTTGTTTGGGTTTGGTAGCTTGTTGGAGAATGCTCGGTAACTACTCTTGTTTGGTCGGTTGAAGGTTTGTTGGTTCGCCAATCGAGCTTAGTTACTTGTTTTGACTTACTTTGTCGATGGGTCTCGGTGGTTGTTCTTGATTGCTCGGTGGTTTCACCGATTGGTCTATGTTGCTCGGTAGTCTTTCTCACCAAGCTGGTTTTGGATGTTGGATCTTGTGGCCGACATGAGAATTTAATTTTCGTAGTGCAATTGTTAGAAATTAATCTTTCCTTGGTGAAATATGTAATTAAAGGATAAGCCAAGGTATCCTATATTGTATTTGTCGTCTAGTCCAAGTAGGAGGACATGTCACATTTTTGTAATTCCTTTAATAAGGAAATTAGATATTCCTCCTTAAGAGGATTCTCACATTTGGCACACACTCAATGTGAATGTGGCACTCGTAGAATATGGGAGTTACATGCAAACTCCTCCACTCATCTCTATTTAAGAGATGCCTCTACACACACTTGTTTAATAATCTTCTCTATTTTCTCACTTCTCCTCACATTCTCAAACCTGCTCTCATTATTGTAATGAGATTATTGCTCTCATTATCTCTTCTTCTTTAGGCTTTGTGCCATATTTATATTATTCACAAGGGGTTTTTTCTTCTTTTTTCCCCTTTCAAAATTTGTGTGTTCTTGTCTTGGTCTTGGAGCATTTTGGTGAACTTATGTTTGATCTATTGAAGGAAAATCTATCTCTTTCTTTGTATTTGGTAAAACTCTTCCTTTTGCACTCTCTCTTGGATTCTTTCATTATCTCTTTTCCATTTTCTTTTATGTTTCTAACATGGTATCAGAGCTGGTTTAATTCTTGTTGTGAGTGTTGCATACAGGAATAGTTCAAAGATATCTCCGTTGAGGAGAAGAAATCAGTTTTCTTTGTTGATCTAACTCTTGTTTGCAAGTTTTCTTTCATTGTTTTTTGCAAATCTAACATTTTTTTTAAATCTAACTTTTTTATGGATGGCTTGCCACCAGATCTAAGTTTATTCATTTCTATTTCAAGTTTTTATAGTTCTAATCCCACCCTCTATCGGGCAACCGCAAGGGAAGATTTCAGATTTGCTATATATTTGTTTATCTAACATTTTTGCTGTAGGATTTTCATTATATCTCATATTAATCTGTTATTATTACATCTCTGATTTTCTATATCTCTGCAACTTTAAATTTATATTTCATTGATCTTTATCTCTGTTGTTATTATATTTTCTAATATTACTGTCTCTTATTAAATCTAACACAACATTATATTCTGGTTGGCAGTTTACTCCCCTCCCACACTTCTCCAGAGTTAACGTTGCATTGTGTAGCCCATTCATTACTTGTGCAACACTTAGCATAGTCTCTGCTTCATCTTAGCACATCTTTCATCCATAGTTTTACCTAACTGCATGCTTAGCACAACTTAGCCTCCTCAGCTCAGCCTAGTCATTTCATAGCGCAACTTTTTATTATTCCTTATATTCATCTAGCTGCTCACACAGCTTGTTAACATCTCCTCCCATCCAACATAGCCTTTGATCTCTGAGCAACCTTTTCCTTATTACATTGCGCAACTTTTTCATATACTATTCCCTTGCGTAGCTTTCTTGGTAGCATAGTATATTCATTACGCATCATTTTTGGGTATTTGGATATCTATATTAATCTCTTCACACACTTGCACAACTCCTCACCTCTCAGTATTTTGGGGTATTTGGATATCTATAGTTTCAATTCATATTCTAGCGGCCTCTTAAAACTTGTAAATATTCCTTCTTATATGTGCGCAACATTCTCTACTGCTCACATAACATATCATATTAGTTCAAATATAAATTTTAATTCAAATCCACCATAACGTTTAAACCTTCTAATATTTTTTTCTTATTAGTTCAAATTATATAATAACAGTAGCACAATGCATGGTCTGTTATTGGGTTTTTTGTTATCAAAATGCTTAAGGTTTGTGTAAATCATTTTTATCAATAGCATTGAACTTTTCTGCAGTCAAATGTTCCTTACTCATTATTCTCTTCTTAAAGTGCAACAATTATCTGGATTAATATTCTGGAAATAGCTTTGATTATTATTCTTTTTTGAATATAGTGTTCTACCTAAGGCTATTTTTCAGTTTCATTATTCTAAGTTTTTGCAACTTCTTTGCATTTAATCATTTATGACTTATCTAATTATAGTTTAGTTTGAACATCTTTGACTGATTTATTAATTTTATAAATTTGGTCAAATCTTTATTTTAATTAAAAAATTTAAACGTTAAAACATTTTTTCAACTCAATATTACTTCATATCGCTTCATTCCTACATTCTTTATATCAATTCTAACCAAATTCAATTGGTGAACTTCATTAATTCATTGCAATTAAAATTTGTTCCTCCATTTTTTTTTATTTTTTTTTTCATATCATTATTTAACCATTCAATTGTAAGTTAGATTAAGTTTAAATTTATCTTTCTTAATCTTGATCAATATATATTCATAGTATTCCACTTTGTTTATTAATTCGATCATCTCTTTCTTTATTAATCATGTATACTCTAATTCTGGAAATTAAATTAAAAAGTTGTTGTACGCCTCTCTCTCCGGTTTCCCACAGCTTTCCAAGGGCGGGGGTTAGTAGCAAAGGTTCACAAATGAATGCAAATCGAATACGCAATAACTACTAAATGAATAACAGAAACGTGAGCAATAAAATGTACAAACAACAGAAAGGAAGACAAACGAATGCAAACCCTTCGATGCTTGAAGCTTCTATTGTTTCTCTCTACTCCTTCTGAAACACTGTTCTTGATGCTCAGTATTGGCGGGGCAGCGTCTATGACTTGAGAAGCGTCGAGAATTTGACAATTGATATGTGTGTGTGATCGCAAGATGGCTTTGAATGCTGACAGAGTAATGGCACTTATAAGCTTGAAATCATGGATCCTTCAAATGGTTATGAAGGGTTTATTATATAGGATTTGGTGATGAAATGAGTGGTTGAGATCAATCCCAGAGATGGGGAGATGAACGGTTGGGATCAAAAGGAACAGGAGAGATCCTCAGTAAACTCCACCTCTTTATTTGGTTAAGAGGAGATAGAGTTTGGTTAACTAAGGAGCTAATTATGAGTTACATTTTTGAACTGAAGAGGTGGGTGAAGTTACCCATGTGGACTGGAGAGATGGGTGGAGTAACCCATGTGATCTGATTGGAGTTATCTCTTTGAAGACAAATGAATATTTAATTCATTTATTTAATATTTATTTTCAACATGTGAGATAATTGAATTCTTTTTAATTAAGAATTGCTTTATTTGATGAAATTAAATTAATTTTATTGAAATTAATTTAATTGGAAGAATTTAGTTAGTAAGTTTAAATATTTGGATTTAAACTATAGGAAATTGAGTT
>MU225231.1:454201-478562 GCA_018584345.1 Thuja plicata
TGCTATACTACAACACAAACAGAATCTGGTGATGTGATTAGCAGTACAGGACATAATCATGCTCCAAAAATTGAGATGATCATTGTCAAACAGAAGTTGAATGAAATGAAAGACATGGCATGCTTGACTCAAGACTCTACAAGAAATGCTTGAATAATTATTTTTTTTAGAAATATACTTGTAATTTATAAATTTTGTTTTCCTTTCTCTATAATCTTATGGGGTTATTTTATCCATGGGTTATTTTGACTCTGGGTTATTTTGGATTGAGTTATTATGACCATGGGTTATTTTTTCCTCGGGTTATTATGGCTGGGTTATTTTGTCCAGGGTTATTTTGGCCGGGTTATTATGTCCTGTAATCCATTCTTCTTGTGGATAGGTTCCTTGGTTTGTGTTTCTATGTTTCTTTGTTTTAGGTGAATCTTCAAGGCCCACTTATGGAATCACTTCCTATTCACATGTCCTATAACTTCAAGAAGATTACATCAAGACTTGAATCAAGACAATCAAATCTCTTCCTTATATTGAAGACCAAGTTGCAAATTTTGTAAAGAGACATTTCACTCTCATTGTAAAAATTTGGGTTTAATTCCCTTGATGTAAATACCCCAAGTAAAGATTAAAAGGGGGTGTTATAAATTAATCTTTCCTCAGTGAAATATGTAATTAAAAGATAAACCAAGGTATCCTATATTGTATTTATCCTCTAGTCCAAGTAGGAGGACATGTCACATTTTTGTAATTCATTTAATAAGGAAATTAGATATTCCTCCTTGAGAGGATTCTCACATTTGGCACACACTCAATGTTAATGTGGCACTCATAGAAGATGGGATTTACATGAAAAATCCTTAACTCGTCTCTATTTAAGAGATGCCTCTTCACACACTTGTTCAACAATCTTCTCTATTTTCTCACTTCTCCTCACATTCTCAAACTTGCTCTCATTATTGTAATGAGCTTATTGCTCTCATTCTCTATTCTTCTTTAGGCTTTGTGCCATATTCATATTATTCACAAGGGTTTTTTTCTTTCTTTTTCCCCTTTCAAAATTCGTGTGTTCTTGTCTTGGTCTTGGAGCATTTTGGTGAACTTGTGTTTGATCTATTGAAGGAAAATCTCTCTCTTTCTTTGTATTTGGTAAAACTCTTCCTTTTGCACTCTCTCTTGGATTCTTTCCTTGTCTCTTTTCCATTTTCTTTTATGTTTCTAATAGTAATTAATGTTGGGGTCTATCATTGGGATTCATGTGGACCTAAATCTGGGTCAATGTTTCTTATGTTGAATCTATTAGGATCTTTTGGGGCCGACCTTTTCGGTAGTCATTTGTATAAAAGTAATGTTCACTTCTTATATTAGGGAGATAGTAGGAGGTAGCAGTTAGCTAGAGGATTTGGATCGAGGGTTCATGACCTCGCATGCATGAGAACTATTATGTAAACAACTTTGAATGTATTTGGTCATAACCGGGAAGGCCTTACAGCTCGAGATGTATGAAGTTTGATGCAATAATATAAAATTTTGTATTCCTTCTCTCCCTCTATGTGTTATAAAGCTTTTGTGTTGTATTTTATGAGATGGGTTGGTAGTTGGGAGTGCCTCTGGCCCTAGTTGTTGACCTTCCTTACGTCAGGTGGTATAAGAGAAAAGGTTAGATCTGGGGTTCCTTCTTGTAAATCCTAGTTGATTTGTTGTGGGGTAGTAGATTGCGATCTACCCTGCAATTACAGAGGGTTTCAAGATGGTTCGTGAGAGAGGAAATGCATATCAGGATTAGTTGATATACTAAGATAGATTGTTGCAAGATTAGAAGCTGTGGAGACAACCCAACATCAAGGGAGACATCTCGAGGATGTTAATGATGATGAATTTGAGGAAGTGCAAGGAGAAGTTGCACTTGCATTTATGATTGATCAAGAAGAAGAAAGATTCATGTGAGCTTTGACAAGTTTGAAGCCCACACCTCAGTTTAATCCTCTTGAGTATAGTGGAAAGTTGGATTAAGATGAATTTATAGACTGGATAACCGAAATCAAGAAATACTTCGAGTATGAAAACATAACAGAGGATAAAAAGGTGAAGATTGCAAGCAGAAAGTTGAAAGGTCATGTATCCTTGTGGTGGGAGCATCTGCAATTAGATTGAAAGAATAAGGGTGTATCATATTAAAATGGAAACACTTCCATGTTAAGAACGTTTAGCCCTCCATAGGGGGTGTTTTTTACTTTGACTACCATCATATTGTCCCCTCATTTCTGCATCCTCTCCTACTTCTTTGTCTGTTTAGGACCCTGATTGGGCCTCTCTGGGCACCATCCCTCCCATCTGGCACATTTTCCAGAGGTTCTCACTCCCTGGGTCAAGGTCGACCTCGACCCTGACCTAGGTCAAGGATGACCTCAACCTTGACTTGGGTCCCCCTTTCAAATTTGAAAGTTTGTCGGCTGCCAAAGGTCATCAAACGTTCATTTCCTACTTCTGGGTCGGTTGTTTTGGGTTCTGAAGCGACGATTCTTAAATTATATTTAATATAGGTCCTCTCCTAGGGGTATAGGCATAATTGGAATTTAAATATCCTATGTAGGCCCCTCTAGAAGATTGTGCCCTATTTTCATATAAAAGGAAGCCTTCTCCTCTCATTTTCTCTAACGAACGAAGTGTGATCCAAGCGCCTCTAAGGGAGATTGTCAAGCAAAAATTTCAAGAATCCATTGTTCTAAATGTTTTCAAGCTTTCAAAGTGTCCAAGTCTTCCTCTCAAGCATTCAAGTTTTCCATTGAAGATCACCGATTCAAACTTTCAAGCCTTTGAAGGGATTTTGTTTCAAGCATTCAAGATTTATCATTCAAGCCCTAGATCTATCCATCACGGTGGTATAATCTTCCTTCAAGATCCTTTTTTCATCCTCAAGACTCATTCATTCTCTCTTCAAGTTGGATTACAAGCATACAATCATGGAGGTTTATGGTTTCTAATATTGAGTCCAAGCTTTCATATTTACATACTTGTTTACATTCGAAATACAATTGCATATCTATTGAATATCATAGCTTCATTATTAGATTTACTTCTACTACTTGTTAGCATTATTTATTTCAATTATTGATCTCAAGGTTAATTCCTAAATTGGGGTTTGACTAAGGCAAACCCTTCCCGCCAACAAACAAATCCATTTTTATTGCAGGTATAGGTTTGGAACAGCAGATCGGGGTGCAGATTCGGATACCCTTTTCGGAAAAATTTTAGGATCTGGAAATAGATTTACTTTCGAAGACTTTTTAGGTCGATTCTGCCCTAGGTCAAAATTGGAAATTCTGGGTCAATGGTGACATTGACTTGAGGGTCAAAATCAGAACTATGTCAAAATAGAAAAACATTTTTGAGTTTTGTTCATCTCTGCATTTCTTTTCCAGACACAGTCTCAGATTTTCCAGAAACTGAGTGCAGACCCATGAAAACAACATTCTTCATATCTGAAACATTTCAAGGTTAGTACTTTTCTCTTATCCATTTCAATTAAATTTCTTAATCTATCTAAACCTATCACACACTCTCTTCTGTAAAACAGGAGTTAGGGTTTTTCTCTTTGTCCCTATCCTTAATAGGTTGATTTGTTTATGCATTGATCTTTTCTTTAGGGTTAATCATTTTGGATCTTCCCTTTATGAAATTTGGGATTACGAGGACAACCTTACCTTCTTCACCATTCTTATAACACATTAAATTCATCCTTTACATTTTAATAATCTTCACATATATTCATAACACCCCATTTTTCTTATCTTACATTTTGGTAACATCTATTTTATATCATATGTAATATTTTATATGTTACAAAGGGTAAAGACAAGATCAAGGTATGGGATAAGATGATAAATAAGTTGAAAGGCAAGTTTTTACCTTGTGATTACCAAATTAATCTAGTTAGGAGAATGCAACGTTTGAAGCAAAAAAGATAGCTCTGTGAAAGATTACACCAAGGAATTTTACAAATTAGATATCAGATCTGGACATGTTGAAGATGAGGTGGAAAGAATAGCAAGATATCTAAATAGGTTAAGGAGTTCTATACAAGATGAGACCGGCTTGGTAAAGATGGATAGCATTGAAGAGGCTTATCAATTTTCCCTAAAGCTTAGGAGAAATTAAACAAGAGACATGAACAAAGACAAAGGGGAAGAGGTGGTAGATTCCCTAGAGGAAGAGGTAGGTCTTATGGTGAAAATAATAGATCCGATCAGGACAAGACAAATTAAGACACACATCAAGATAAAGGAAAGACTAAGTGGAAAGGTGGAAGTTCATTTTGTGGAAGAGACAATTACTCCCGGGGTGGATATAGAAGAAGAGGGTTCCAAAGAACTTGTTACAATTGTGGATAAGATTGACGTAGATCAGTTGAGTGTACACATGCAAGCAAGAAAGTCAGTGGTATAAAAAATCCATTGGTGCAAGAAGAGTCACCGAATGAACCTGAGAAGGAAGGAAACCTAATGGTCAGAAGGATATTATGGAGTGATAATAATAAGAAAGATCCAGTAAGAAAGAGTTTGTTCAAGACCAGATGTAGAGTTATAGACAAAGTTTGAAAAGTGATTGTTGATAGTGGGAGCTTGGAGAATTTGGCATCTAAGGAAATGGTCACCAAGTTACATTTGGAAAGGATGAATCACCCGAAGCCCTATGAGATTTCATGGATCAAGGATGAGCATACACTTATGGTGAGTGAACAATATTTTGTGAATCTAGAAATTGGAAAGTATTACGATAAGGTGTTGTATGATATTATGCCTATGGATTGTTGTCATACTTTGTTGGATAGTCCTTGGCAATATGATAGACATGCTATACATGATGGAAGATTGAATAAGTATATTATTTGGGTTGATGGTAAGAAGAAAATCTTGTTACCTTTGGTTGAAGAATCTATTGGTGGGATATGTGCATCTGTGAAAGTTTGTGTGATGGAAGGTAGACAGTTTGTTGAGAATCTGAAGAGAAATGATGTATGTTATGCTTTGATTCCTAACAAATCGAGTGAGAAAACAGAAGATACAACTCTCGAGGAAGTTGAAAAGTTGCTTACCGAGTATAAGGAGATCATTTTAGATAATGTACTTGATGGTTTTCCACCGATGAGGGATATTAGCCATTGCATGGATCTAATTCCTAGAGCAAGTTTGCCAAACAAGGCACCACACTGATTAACACCAACTGAGAATGAAGAACTCAACTGACAAGTCAATGAGTTGTTGTAGAAAGGTTTGATCAGAGAAATTTTGAGTCCATGTGCAGTACCAATTGTGTTAGTGCCTAAGAAAAATGGAGAATGGTGAATGTGTACTGATTCAAGAGCTATTAACAAGATCACAGTTAATTATTGGTTCCCTATACCGAGAATGGATGATATAATGGAATGTTTGAGTGGAGAAAAATATTTTACTAAAATTGATTTGAAGAGTGGATATCATCATATGAGATTCATAGAAGGTGATGAGTGGAAGACTGCTTTCAAGACAAAAGATGGTTTGTATGAGTGGTTGGTTATGCCTTTTAGTTTAACTAATGTACCAAGTACCTTTATGAGGCTAATGAATGAGGTTTTGAAGAAATTTTTGGGTAAATTTGTGATTGTGTACTTGGATGATATTTTGATATTCAGTAAGACTAGAGAAGAGAATTTGATGCATATAAGATAAGTGTTGTAGAGATTGAAAGAGGAAAAGTTGCTAATTAATTTGAAAAAGTATTCCTTCATGAAAGAAGAACTTGTGTATTTAGGCTTTGTGATTTCAGCTGATGTTTTGAAGATGGATCTGGAGAAGGTGGAAGCTATACTTGATTGGCCTAAACCTGAGAATGTTAGTGAGGTAAGATCATTTAATGGATTAGTGAGTTTTTATTGAAAGTTTATCAAGAATTTCAGTTCAGTTTGTAATGTTGTGACTGAGACAATGAGAGGAGACAAAAGATAATTTAAGTGGACACATGGAGTTGATAAGAGTTTTGAGACTTTAAAAGCAGAGGGTTTCTCAATTACCTATGCTAGCCTTACCTAATTTCAATAAGGTATTTCAAGTTGAGTGTGATGCAAGTGGCAGTGCAATAGGAGCTGTGTTGACTCAAGAAGGTAAACATGTTGCTTTATTTAGTGAGAAGTTGAATGATGCTAAGAGGAAATATTATGTGTATGATCAAGAATTCTATGCCATTGTTCAAGCATTGAAGAAATGGAGACATTATTTGGTATTGAGTGAATTTGTGTTGTATACTGATCATAAGGCTTTACAATATTTGGGTAGTTAAAATAATTTGAATCAGAGACATATGAAATGGGTAGAGTATTTTCAGAGTTTCACACTTGTGATAAAACGTAAGAGTGGAGTTTCTAACCGAGTTGTTGATGCATTGAGTAGAAGAAGATATTTGTTGACTGAAATGAGAATTGAGGTTCTTGGTTTTGATGATATGAAGAATTTGTATGAAAATGGCCCTAATTTTTTTGAGCCATAGAGAATGTGCAGGGCACCTATTCCAGATCAACCAAGTAAGTATGAAGATTATTTCATTCCAGAGGATATGTTATTCAAAGGTATTCAGTTATGTATACTAAGAGGATCAATGAGAACCAATTTGATAAAGGGGAAACATAGTAGTGGTTTGGCTGGACATTTTGGCATTGATAAGACATTGATTTTTCTTAAGGAAAGGTATTTTTGGCCTCAGTTGTATAAGGATGTTCAAAAATTTGTGAAAAGATGTGGATTCTATCAAGTTGTAAAAGGAGTAAGTTGTAATACTGGTTTATATACACCAATTTCTATTCTTGAGAAACCTTGGAAAGATATTAGCATGGATTTGGTTCTTGGCTTACCGAGGACAGCAAGAGGTAATGATTCTATATTTATTGTGGTGGATAGATTTTCTAAGATGACACATTTTATACCATGTAGGAAAACATTAGATGTGGTACATATAGCAGATCTTTTCTTCAAGGAGATTGTTAGATTGCACGAATTATTGAAGAGCATCATCTATGACCGAGACAGTAAGTTTGTTGATTATTTTTGGAAGACACTTTGGAAGAAGTTGGACACCGAGTTGAAGTATAGTTCTACATTTCATCCACGAACTAATGGATAGACAGAGGTTGTAAACAGAAGTTTGGGTAACTTGTTGAGATGTTTAGCTGGAGATAAACCGAGTAATTGGGATTTGATGTTAGCATAAACAAAGTTTGGACATAATAATTTAGTGAATAGGAGTATTGGAAAGACACCTTTTTAGATTTTTACTGGCACGCAACTGAGAGGTATATCATATTTGAGAGATATTGCTAGAGAAGAGAAAAGAAGTGTTGAAGGAGAAGAATCAGTCGAGTTTATGAAAACATTGCATGAGGAAGTGAAACATAAGTTGGAGCAAAGTAATTAGAAATACAAGGATAGTGCAGATAGATCAAGAAAATATAAGACTTTGAGATTGATGATGGAGTTATGGTTCATTTGAAGAAAGGAAGATTTCATGTTGGAACGTATGGTAAATTGAAGATGAAGAAATTTGGTCCTTGCAAGATATTGAGGAAGTTTGACAGTGGAAATGCTTATGAAATAGAATTACCTGAGGACATGGATATATCACCTATATTTAACATTTTGGATTTGTATGAGTATCATGAACCTGATGAAGAAGCGATAGTGTTGAGTGACTATCCTAAGAAACAACTAGAAGAAGTTGAATGGATTATGGAAGAAAGATTTGATAGAAGCACCAGAGGAAAGAATTACATGAAATACTTGGTAAAGTGGAAGACAAGACCAGTTGAAGACTCTATGTGAATTTCTCAATCTAATTTGGATTCGACTCAGATTGTACCGCAATCATGGTTCAGAGAATCATTTCTTTTAACCCCAGGTGTCTAATGCAGGAGCATCTTGGGTTCTTAAGCGATCTTGTATCAACCAAAAACATGTTTGTTTGGGTTTGGTAGCTTGTTGGAGAATGCTCGGTAAAGTGCTTAATAACTGCTCTTGTTTGGTCAGTTGAAGGTTTGTTGGTTCACTGATCGAGCTCGGTTACTTGTTTTGACTAACTTCGTCGACAGGTCCATGGTTTTTCTTGACTGCTCGGTGGTTTCACCGATTGGTCTTTGTTGCTCGGTAGTCTTTCTCACCAAGTTGGTTTTGGATGTTGGATCTTATGGATGACATGCTCATTTAATTTTCATAGCATAATTAATGTTTGGGTCTCTCATTGGTATTTGCGGGGACCTAAACCTGGGTCATTGTTGTTTCCTATGTTGGATCTATTAGGATCTTTTAGGGCTGAGCTTTTTGGTATCCATTTATATAAAAGTAATGTTCAATTTTTAGATTAGGGAGAGAGTTGGAGGTAGAAGTTAGCTAGAGGATTTGGATTGAGGGCTTGTGACCTCTCATGCATGAGAACTATTATGTAAATGACTTTGAATGTATTTGGCCATAACCGGGAAGGCCTTCCAGCCCGACATGTATGAAGTTTGATGCAATAATATGAAATTATGTATTCCTTCTCTCCCTCTCTGTGTTTTAAAGCTTGTGTGTTGTATTTTGCGAGTTGGGTTGGTAACTTGGAGTGCCTTTGGCCCTAGTTATTGACCTTCCTTGTGTCAAATGATGAGGGTGATAAGATATAGATTGCAAGATAGAGATCATTAATATTATGTCGATATGGGTAGAAAATTGTGTTAGGCTATATGATGTGGTGAATTGTTTTTATTGCACTGATACTAGTAGAAAAGGCTAGATAGTCATTTGATAGGAAAAATTTAGATCACATCGATACAAGTAGCAATGGCAAGATAATCATATGAGAGGGTAAGAGATTTTGATGGCATTTATATGCATAACAACGCTATGTAGTTATACAGACAGGCAAAAGTTTTACATCAATGCGAGTAGCATTGCTAGATGGTTGTATGATAGGGAAAAAATATTTGATAGGTAGATTATCCCTCAGAGAGACAAATACAGTAGATAGTGGATTGTCCCCCACAATTTTATTTTTTTAGAAAATGCAAGTGTAGACACCCTAATTTGGTCAAACAAAGTCAAAGGGGTTAAATCAAGTCAACATTATGGATTAATTAACAAAACCATTTATTAATTAAATACAAGCGAATAAGGGGTTAATTAAACTATGTAATTGATTTAATCAATTAGTTATATAGTTCAATTAAATATAAATCAAATCCAACCCATCTAATTCCCTACATGGATGATTTAATTGATTGTCTAAATTAATTAATTCCTTTCCTTTTTGGTCGATAATAGGTTTTTGTATTGATATAAATAGAAATTACATTCATAAAACTTCAAAGTGCTATCCATCACTACTCTATAGTTCTATCTTCTATAGGAGTTTGCACTCCTTTACAAACTGTAAATGTATAACTATGTCCTTCAACATTTAATGTCTACATCTATTCAAATGTAATCCTTTTCCTAACCTTAACACATTCTCTTTACATAGGAATATAGCTGAATACATTAAAATTCAAAAAATCCTAAAGCTCTGCTTTTACAGCTTTAACCCCATCTAGGTTTATGCTCTCATGCTCCAATTCTGCTCTTGCTTTTGCAATTCAACCATTATCTATGTGACCTGTACTCTACACCACTAGTGGTAGCTAATCTGTTCTTTCCCACATCAACACAAAATTCCAAAATTCCAAAATTCACCTTGCAAAAATGGGGAAATTACCTTTCACCATTCAACCTCATTCCTTCCCCTTCAGACAGTCTGGGTGCATTTTTTATGTGGCACTTTCACCATCAGTTTCTCCATCTTTTCAATTTCCCTGTGCTCATGCATTGCAACCTCCTCCTTAATCTGTTGCCAACCCTCCCTTGATTTCCTTATCATTAGAGGCTTATCCACTTTCGGCCTCCACCTGAGGAACATAATCAACCCATATTGGCGAGCGTCATCATCTTCCTCAGAGCATTCAGAGATGTCTTTCCCTATTCTGGGTATAGACCATTCCAGAATAGAGTCGAGCTCACCCAACACATCATCTTAAAATAGTTCCCTTATGATTCGACCCACTTCCTTGGTTTCCTCTATGATTTTGAGGCCACATTCAATGAGAACTGCAATAACATCCAGGTTAGTTCTTTGCTTGATCCGTCGTTCTTGAAATTGTTCGCTAATTAATTTCAAAATGACCTCTTTCATCCTCACAGTTTTGATTTTCAACAAACCTTTCACCCTTTCAAAGCTAGCTGGTCCTTTAAAGACTTTCATTTGCTTCTCAAAGTCTACACAAAAGGTGGCTTCCATTTTTCCTTTCTCTGTTGCACTCTTTGTTCTGCTGATTTATGCATTTAAAGCATTTAGAAATTAGCTTTTAATGCCACGACTATGTTGCTTCCTTTACAATCCTTTCTTTATGCTTGCAATTCGTCACTTCACACCCTCTTTAATGATCATAAAGCATGTCGCTCATTAAATTCTCTTATCTCACCTATCTTGAGATCGCATCACTACCACGACTCTCAAAACATTACCGTTGTCATCCTTGTCCTTTCCATCATGCAACTTTAAAATTGCCTTTTCTTAGATTCTAAATTAAATCCACTACATTCATTTCTGTTATTTTGTGATGTCATAAAGGCAATCTTAATTTTAGGAAATATTGAAAGTGTCATTTCCTATATAACTAAAATCTTCAACTATAGGAGTTTCTATTTTTTCAAAACTTGTAGCCCAATTCGCTATTTTTTCAGCCTCGACATTGCCTTCTCTTAGAGTATGAGTGACACAGAATTCATTAAATTTATGGAAAAGAACTCCCACTTCCCTTACAATGTTGTTTATGAACTATGTTTGCGAATGTCCCTTTTTGATTGCCTCTATAATGACTTCTGAATATCCTTCCAAATGGATATTCTCCACTCTCAACCTCATTCCCAATTTGACTGCTATCAAAGCTACATGAACCTCCGCCACATTATTTGTCCATGCCCCTATCCTTTGAGTTGCAAGTCCTAACCTCCGCATTATTGTTTCTGGCTATAGCGCATGTTCCTAAATTCCTGGATTCCCTTTTGAGGATCCATAAAAAATTATCTTTATCCATCCTATATCAAGGGGAAACCACTTTACATCCTTTCTACATACTTTCATTATGCCTATTTGACCCCCATCATTCCTATACTTGATTTGATTCCCGACCATTATTTATGTATTGAACTATCACATTCCTATATATTTGTCATCTTAGCCACTCATTTAGCCTTTGCTATCCTCACCATCCATTTTGTCATCTTGTCCCCCTATTTGAAACCCAACTCAACCTCTCATCTAATCATGGTTAACTCACTCTACCCCCTACCCTTGGGGAAATCCTATAAATATAATGCATTTCTTAATGCAAACCACCAATTAACATTTAGAGGACCAATTCACATCCACTCTCATTTAGTATTTCCATTATAGGCAGTTGAGTTCATATTTTAGCATCTATTCTTGATTTAGCATCATTAGATTTATTTACATCACAATTCATCATATTTATAGCTTAATTTGTTTATCATGTAGATCTTCATCATATATCGAATTCTCATTCTAGGATTGTCACTTTAGGAGTGCTTAAGATTTGAGAACATCCTTAGTCTTCATAGTTAGAGAGACATGGAATTATTTTAATCCTTTCAATTCGATATCTAGCATGTTAGATCTTTATTTTTGATCTAATTGAGTAGATTGATGTAATGTTTCATGAATATACTTTTCCTAGTAAACAAATGGCACCTACCGTGGGGCATTTGCCTCAATTCTCTAAAATTTGCATGATTATGCACTTGTTTTTGCATATTTCTATCTTTTTCAAGTGAAGTAGCGTGTCAGATCATTTAAATAATGCGTGCAAGCTACAGTGTGACGCCTTTACACAGCCAAATGATGTGTACAAGCTAAATTTTGACACATTTATGTATGGTGTTAACGCATTTAAAATAACTTTTGTCTTCTGCCTACCTTTCTCTCAACACATGCACTGCTCTGTTTTAACGCATTCAACATCTTTTTTTAGCGTGTTTTATCTAGATTATCACTTTTAAATTGATTTTGTAGCGCTTTGCAAAATTTAAATAGCGTGAGTTAAAAAGTTAAATATTGCTTCTTACTAGTTTTAACATGTGTTGTTCACCATAATAGTGCGTGTAAAGTTCCTTTTAGCGCATGTCATTTTTCTTATAGCCCGTAGAAGCAATTTTGTAGCGCGTAGGGCTAATTCAAAAAAAAATAAAAAATCTTGTTGTAAAATGATTTTAACTCTCTCTTTTATATGATGATAGGTTAGAAAAGGGTTTAAACCCCAAAAGTTTAGGTTTTCAGGAATAGAGAGGTTGAAAAAGTGAATAAAAGGTGGAAAAAATTGAAAGCCTCTTTTCAATCTGAAAAAGTGTTGGAGGAAAAGATAAGCGTACATCATTATTGGAGAATCTTAGGGTTATATCAAGATTTTTACAACATAACGTATTCTCCTTTGGACGATACTCCTTTTAACGATCCCGTTTGAAGTTTAACCAAATCACTTTTGAGGAATAACTAGGATTTTCTTAACCTTGGTTTATTGTGTGATGAACTAACATTTGGGAGAAAACTTGGATGCTAAGGAGGTTGGAATGATCATCGAGGTAAAGTAAACCCAAAACATTAAAAACCTCAAAAATGTGCATATGCTTCGAACAAGGTGAGTTCTAAAACATGTGGATTTTAAGTCATTTGGTTAAATTACGACATCTCAAAGTTGAAATATAGCTAATTAAAAGAAAGAAAGGTTGAGAAATGAACAAACACTAAAATTGAAGCCTTCTTGTTTGTGGACAAAAAGCATTAAGTATACACTCAACACTTTTTAAGTAAATCAAAAAGCCAAATATGATCTAGTCCCTTTAGATTAAAAGGCTTGGAAATAAACCATGTTAATTATGTTTGTGAGGTGAAAATAATAGGGATATGCTCTTACCCTTCTTAGGGTAATCAAACTCCTAGACTTGTTTCTCATTTAGAATTCCTTGTTTTCATAAACTTGCTAGAACTTTAGTGGGCCTGTCTCCCGAGAATGCGCCTTAACGAGGCTGGTGAGAGGGACGAACCAAAGTGGGAACAAGGTTAAGCCAACCTATTCCACCCACTTAAAAAAAAAACCTCGATTAAGTTGAAAAACTTAGAGGGCAAAAATATCAAATACCTGGACTCGTAGGGATATACACCTCAATCATGCTTGCGTGACTATGTACTCCTTGTTTGACTCGTTTGATGTTTTTTTTGGGAACCTAAACTAAACACACAATTAATGTAGCAATGCCTACCTTTTCAAGCCATATTGAACCAAATTGACCATAGGTAGATTGATTGTAGTATTTTCTTGTGGAGACCTTGTTAAAAACATTTGAGAATATACACTTTTGTGTGTAGCTTTTTAAAGGTTAGAAAACATGTGTATTTGTGATTTTTATGCTTGATGATTCATGATATGAAAAGAAAATATCATCCATTAAAATATCCAAAGTTCATAAACATCCTCATTCTTCTTAAAAGGATACTATTTCAACAAATATCCAAATTTCCTTTTCATGTTAGTTTTGACAAGATACCATCATATCAAATTATCTTTACAAGAAGACTGAACCTTGTATAAGGAATAAGTACCCTATCTTCAAGAGACTACACCTTCTTAATCACCTAGACAAGAACATTAAGACAGTCACATCATGGCTAAAAATAATTGGTATATATATCATAATCAAGACATGAAAGAAGAAAAGGATGCATCATCCAACAAGTCCTCATTAAGACCAATCTTACCTTTTCTTTATGATCATAAGCCATCTATATATTCATCTTCTTCAAACAAAAAGGTAACTTCACAATCTCAACCACCTATAAAAAAAAATATCAAGACAATCATACCATGGTTGAGAATGAATGGTCTAGACTCACAAAGAAAATTCAATCCTTTCAATCACAAATCCAAGACCCAAAGGAAAAAAAGGAAATATCATCCGAAGAGTGCTCATTAAGATCAATTTGTCCTTTTATCTTTAATCATGAGCCATCTATACCTTTATTTCCTTAAAACAAAGAGGCATCTAAGCACAACAAACCCATCTTTTATCAAGAAGAACAACTTCATGACCATCATATCTTTGATCAAGATAATGAAGAGGAAGTTACGTCAGATTTCATTAAGAGTCTTTTCCATCAATCATATGACAACAAAAAATCAAAACATCGTGATCTTGAATCCAACATCTCTTTGGTGAATACAAGTGAGTTTAAATGTCCATTGGATAGAGCATTTAATCTCTTTGGACAATCTTATGAATCAACTTTGAAAGAACTTCTTGAAAACAATCTTATCACATTGCCTCAAATAAATTCATGTGGATTTGTATTTTTGAGCAGCTATTATGCATATCATAGGCATAATAAACATGAAACTTCAGATTGTGTGGAGTTGAAGCATAAAATTAAAGATCTCATTAATGGTGACATAATTGAAGTGCAAAGTCCTTATGATTCATCTAATGAAGAACACGATACTATTCTCAAGCAATATTTAAACCATGAACCTATGTCTAGTAATGGTCCTCATGCAACCTCTAAGTTTTCCACCATTCCTCCATCTCATAAAGCTTCAAACCCAGATACACCATATCCATCAAATAATAAACCTAAGGATGATACTTTTCATGTTGACTATGTCTACCCTTGAGGGCTGCCTCTAAAAGAAATCCAAGCTAATTTACATCTTGGTGCAAATCTCTTCCATGCTTCAAAGATCTTAGAACCCAAGATTTCATGTGCTTCAATGCCTATCAAACCTATTCAAAATGATCCTTCATCATCCCTTCAAGAATCTCCCATGCATATCCAAACTCCTACCTTGTCCTTAGCAGTGGATCCATGTCAAGAAGGTAATACCAAGTATGAAGAAATGAGTCTTATTAAAGACCAAGATCAAGATACTATCCAATCCTATCCAATATTTGACCAAGATCTCATATCCATAGAGCCTCATAAGTATTATCTTCATCATGATCTTGAATCCAACATTATTTGGCAAATACAAGTGAATTTAAATGTCCATTGGATATAGCATTTACTCCTTTTGGACAATCTTATGAATCACCTCTGAAAGAACTTCTTGAAAACAATCTCATCACGTTGCCTCAAATAAATTCATGTGGATTTGTATTTTTTAGCAACTATTGTGCATATCATAGACATAATAAACATGAAACTTCAGATTGCGTGGAGTTGAAGCATCAAATTCACGATCTCATTGATGGTGACATAATTGAAGTGCAAAATCCTAATGAGTCATCTAATGAAGAACAAGATACTATTATCAAGAAAGATTTAAACCATGAACCTATGTCTAGTAATGGTCCTCATGCAACCTCTAAGTTTTCCACCATTCCTCCATCTCCTAAAGCTTCACACCCAGATACACCATCTCCATCAAACAATAAACCTAAGGATGATACTTTCCACGTTGACTGTGTCTACCCTCAAGGGTTGGCTCTAAATGAAATCCAAGCTAATTTACATCTTGGTGCAATTATCTTCTATGCTTCAGATATCTTATACCCCAAGCTTTCATGTGCTTAAATTCCTATCAAACCTATTCAAAATGATCCTTCATCATCCCTTCAAGAATCCTCCATGCATATCCAAACTCCTGCCTTGTCTTTAGCAGTGGATCCATGTGAAGAAGGTAATTCCAAGTACGAAGAAATGACTCTTAGTAAAGATCTAGATCATGATACTATCCAATCCTATCCAATATTTGACCAAGATCCCATATCCCTAGAGCCTCGTAAGGATTACCTCATACCCTTTCACTTCTTCCAAGATGACTCCTTTCCATCTCAAGACCAAAGTATTCCTCCAAGCTCCATATCTTTTCCACTTCCCAAGCAAGATCAAGATACCCCTTCCATCGTTTCCAATGAGCATATTGAAAATAAAGAGCAAAATACCCTCTCTACACCATCCAAAGATCATTTTCAAGATCAAAGTATCACATCAAATCCTTGTCATGATCCTCCATGTCTACCTCAAGCACCTATCATTCCTCCCAATCAATTTGATGATAATAAATCCCTTCAAGCTTCATTTGATCTGATCAAAGTTACTCCTGTGAAAGCTACTCATGAGCCTATTGGTATAAAGATAAATCCTAAATATGAGAGCCCCATACATGTAACTCACAATAAAGATGTTGATATCCCTTTCACACCTTATCTCCCTCCATTAAAATATAACCATGTGCCCTCACCATCCTCTAAATCTATTCTTGGTCCCTATATCCAAAATATAAAGCCTTCATACCTTCCATCCATATTGGGTCCATATATTCCTCCATATACCACGCCTACCATTCCTAGCTCGCCATTCACTTACCCTATCACATATCAAGATCAACGAAGGTACACATACTTGAGGAATTTACAAACACCCAACCACATGAACTCTCCATATCATTCCCATCCATCCACATTCTGTAAGAGCCATCGTCCTTATCTTATGCCTTGCCTTTGTTCTGATCCACAAAATATCTACCACCTCTTCCTCTTTGTATTTTCTCTTATCTTTTATTTATCTTTTCCTCAACTTTAAGGGCACATTGGTATGCTTCTTCCAAACTTAACAACTTGATCAACTAATCTCATCATGTATAGAAATCCTCAAACCATTCAGGTATCTAGCAACTTGTTCTACTTCATTCAAGTTAGTATGTCTAGATCTAATATTCAGCTTGTAGAACTCTTCTATATACTCCTTCACACTTAATTCCTTCTACTTCAGATTCTACAACTTTCAGAATAGATTCACTTGATAATCTGTTGGAAAAAACTTGGCTTTCAACTTTTTCACCATCCTATCCCAAGATTTGATCTTCTCTTTTCCACTCCTTTCTCTATTGGTTTGCAAGTACTCCCACCATAGCAATGAATGTCCTTTCAATTTTGTGCAAGCATACTTCACCTTCTTGTCTTCTTTAGTGCCTTCAAATTCAAAGTACTTCTCCATCTCTGTGATCCAATCAATCAATTCGTATGAATCTGATTTACCATTGTAGTATGGTGGATTAAAATGAGGTTTGCTTCCAACACTAGTTAGGGCTCTAATGAACCTTTTATCTCCTTGATCAAGTTCTGGTTGATCTTCATTACTAGGTGAAACATTCAACACTTCTTCTCCTTCGTCATCACTCTCATCTTCTATATGTTGACCTCTTCTCTAGGTTGTTTTGACAACATCTAGTCGAGCAATAATCTACCTTAACATATCCAACATAATAGGATCAAAATATCTCCTTCCACCTCTAGCATTTTGTCCTCAAACCATCATTTTGGAAGTCCTTCATAATTGCAGGTCATATCCTCTCTCCGTCACCCCACAACAAATACTTCTAGGGCTTCACAACCTCAGGAAAAAGGATTCACCACCACATGAACAAAAATTTGATATGATACCACTTGACACAACCATGAGAAGGAGAGACCTCAAAGAGATCAGTCCAACCATGAAACAAGAGTCACACAATGGAAAGAATGCTTCAAGCAACAAAATTAGATTGAGAGAATGCAAGATCTAATGTTCACATTAACACAGATTCATGAAATTACATAGAATTGGCCAACACTATCCAGGCTTACATTACAGGCATACATGCCTTATTACATAAAGAAATCTAAGCTACTCTTGATTTCTAACCTTCTTGAGGTTAAACTAACTACTACTACTACCTAAATACACAATTACAATATATATATATATATATATAGACGGTCACAAAATAACCAAGTCGGCCAAGATTGATCACATTCCCCAACATGGGAAAATGTAACGTGCAAATAGGTCAGGACCCAAATTATCAAGCACTCCTCTAGAAAGATGTTGAGTGTAGTGTGCATGAAGAGGGAGTTCGACCATGAGCCCATGATCAATGAATGATATTCCAAGAGGGTGCATAAACCAAGGAAAAGGTTTGTGAGATCGAAAAGCTCCAACAAGCCATGAAACGTGAAGAATAATAGGTCCAAGCCAAAATCGAAGAGATCTCCACCCAAAAATAATGGATCAAGGTGCGAACCAAGATGAAGGTTCAACACGGTGCTAAGAATATGCCACGAGGTTCATGACATGAAAGATGCCAAATCGAAGGTACATGACAACAAACACAGAAAACATGTACAACTAAAAATAAATATTTTTGGTTGATGCAAGATTGCCAAGAACCCAAGGATGCTCCTGCATCAACTAAAGTGTCGAGCCATTTTTGGATTAATTTCAGTCATAGATGCACCTTTGTTTCTCTATTTCAGATTTATACTTTTTGGTAGTTTAACAATGATCAACCTATTTGTTTAGATTAGTTATATGTTCTCATTTGGATACTTTAGGACCTAATTAGTTTGTATTTGATCAATCAAACAATCTTTTTTTGACAAAAAAATAAAACCTAAAGGATAAAAGGACATTGCTTCACTCTCTTAAAATAAGAGCAAATCAAACACACCATCACCTTTTGTGGTTTGTATTAGAATGTTTAGTGAAAGAACCTTTAATGCTCATTAAATCACTAGTTTAAACTATCCCTTTTTCACCATTAATCAATTCATAAGTTTAATTGACTATCATAGATAAAGTGCGATAATAAAAGTGTACAGTCCACTTGCTATCGTAGTGAATTTAAATAATCAATTTCACCATGTATTTCCAAAAAAAACCTAACATTATATTCTTCTATGAAGATAATAATATCCAAGAATTTTATTTTATTTTAAAGATTTTTTCTAAAATTGATATTCTCCACAATATATTTTATTTATTTTATAATATTTATTACTCTTCATTTCCTTCTATTTAATATCATTTAGTTACCAAATGCAGTTGATTACCCCTTAATCACTTAAAATTTATACGGGATAATTAATTTTAAAGCAGGACTTTTTCTATTTTTTGGATCTACAAATATTTGGAGGGTCTATTTCGTTTAAACATAATATATTTTTTAATACCGGCTACAATCTCAGACTTTTATAATTCTTTTGATACAAAGAGGGGCTTCTCATAAATTCTTTTATTTATTTTTGTTGTTAATTAGCCAATAGGCTTCCTTTGGGGAGAAACCCTTGACCGAAAAATTGTCTCATGCTAAAAGCTCGTGCTGCCAAAAGGTTTTCTTCTCGTCGATCCCTGGAAAAGATGATTTGTATATCACATGGGTTCTCCTCTCTGAATCTTCTGAAATCTCACGAAATCTTACCCAGAACTAAAACATGGTCTCTCCCTTGTTTCCTCGTCCACCATTGTTGATGTTCAAGCTAGTCTAGAAGCTCTAGATGCAAAGTGGCTAGATATATTAAGAAGGGAAGATATGCTAGGGGAGATGGATTTGGAGCCTCCATTTTCATTATTGTTGTAACGGGGTACTTGATGACAAGATCTCACTAGAAATGCTATCAGGGACAACAAGAACATAATCATTCTCAGACATATCCTTCTTGTTGTAAGGAGTGGTGAAGAATTAAAATTGATATTTAAACAAATTTTTATATGACAATCTACATAAACTTATCATTTATTATTTTATTTATATTTTTTAATATATAATCATACTTTTTTTTATAATAAAATTTAAAAAGTGTAAAATGTTGTCATCACCATCAAAATCTAATTGCATCATTTTTTAGTGGGTACAATAATGCATGTAGAATTGTTGCGCAATTATCATTTTTTAATTAAGTGCCTCTAATAAGATTTGTATTCCTCCAAAACAAATGCATAATCCGCGTGGTGTTTGAATGCCCTACTATGGATGATTGATTCAAATTCTTGTAAGATTATCCCCATCCTTAATGGCATTTTTTTTTACCTTTGCCACGTTGACGAGCGAGTATATGCATGTGCCTTTTTAGACTTTGTGCATAGCTATGTTTGTTTGCATCTAATTTTCTATTTCTTCTTTATGATTGTTTGGTTGGGTGCAAAATCAACAAATATAAAAAGTATTTTAAATTTTTTATGAAAAATATGCTACTTGAATCGTCAATTAAGAGAATAAGGTATTGAGACTGTCAATTATCAGACCTATTTGAGATTAGGCTCCATATTTTTCCTACTGCCTGTCACATTTTTATATGATGTATATATTTCATATTTACTTTATTTTTTCTAATGTATAACAATAATCAAATAGATTATATGATTAGTATGCATAAATAAATATGAATGGATAAATTAAATACACTTACAAAAGAATATATAGGATTTGAGAAATACAAATCCACAGAATGCCAAGAATACCTGCATGCAAATAACTTGTTACAAGAGAGGAGCAGAAGGAGGAAAAAGCAGAACTCACAAGTTACTCAAAATGTGAGAGCAAAATTATAATCTGAATTAATGAAAAAGAAACTACAAAGTTCAACCTATAAAGGTGAATGAAACCCTAAAACTAGAAAAGCTAGGTTTGTACATTAATAATTAATATAAATATGAATTATAATGCACCTAAGAGATAGCTTAAGTAAACTAGAGTAATAAACAAATTAATTAATTAAATCAAAGTGATCTAATTAATAAGTGTAAATAGATAATTACTCTAACACCCCCCCTTAAGCGAAGCTCAGGAGGTAAGCTAACCTAGCACAACTATGAAAGCAGGAAAAGATGGGTCCCGGCAACAAGGCCTGATCAGGTACCCAAGCACAACCAAATCTCTGTAAAGTGAAGAAATAGAGAAAACCACATGGGAAAAACCCTACTCCAAGAAGAGATAGAAGAAAAAACAGAAAAGAATGGCTCAAGAGACTCTCTCAAAACCATAAGTACAATCAAACCCCCCATGAGAGAGGGATGAGACACCAAGGCCCCCCCCCCAAATGATGGAACCCCTATAGGAATGATTGAACTAATGGAACTCCAATGTGGAAGAAACAGAGGTACAAAGTAACAAGGGAACCCCTGAATGAGCGGTGAAACTGGAAGGCCGAGCTGGTGCTCAAAGGAGAATGAATGGGACTCCTATAATGGAATCTCCAATGAAGGTGGGCTAATAGATGGGCTGAATCTATCAGCTGAGAGGAGATGAATGTCCTCGGATGTGCCCTCAACAACTGGAGGGGAAGGCTCGATGCAGGGAGTGACCATAATAGGGACTGCTGAAGAAGAATCATGCTGAAAAAAGGTAGGCGCAACAGGAGGAGGAGGTGGAGAAGCCATAACACTGATCTCAGGAGCAACACAGAAGTTCAGGTGACCCAACTTCTTCTCACTAGGCACTCGTGAAGTAGGAGAGATATTCTCTGACACAGGAGATGGTGGACCAAAATGGTAGAAGGAGTACAGGCGGGTGGCATGATCAACTGTCCCTGTAGCAACAATGTGGCCAGTCACACTATCTCTGATGTGAACAGAATCTGCAGTGAACTCAATTGTCTTCTCTGTCTCGTTGTGAGTAATCTGATAAATGGAGAGAAGGTTCGATGACAAGGATGGAACACATAGTACATCATGGAATGCACAACCAATTATGTCAATAGAACCCTAACCACACACAGGCATAACAATGTCATTCCCCATCAAGATGTGTGGGGTAGGAGAGGCCACAAAAGATAAGAACGAAATCTGAGAAGATGCCATATAATGTGAAGCTCCAGAATCCAACAACCACCTAGAAGAGGGAGCTATAGCAGATGCACATAAGGCACGACCCTTTCCATTGTCTGACCCATCTGCCTAAGATGATGATGTAGAAGACCAGCGAGAAGAGGAAGAAGGAATATCAATGTTGCTCTTATGAAGAAGAGCTGTCAAATCAGCAATCTGTTGGGCATATCCATCTACCTTCTTCTGAAAGCACTGAGACTCGTCATGATTGAACTTATTGCAATAAGTACACTTGGGTTTGTTAGTCTTCGATTTCCCCTTAGGTGAAGTAGGTGGGCCAGAGGAATGTTGAGAAGGAGAATCCTTCCAAGATTCTGTAGATGATGATACCTATTTCTGCTTTGGTTTCTATGGAGATGGGTGAGCAACCAAGGCGTGACTCATAGAACCTGAAGCATCATTCAACTGTTAAATCTTTGACTGCTCTCGAGTCAACCGATCATAGAAGGCCGCAAAGGAAGGCATATTGTGCCTAGGACCCAAGGCATCCATAGTGGAATAGAAAGTGGAGGAGAAAATCTAGTACTCTCCACGAAGCTTTGAGAGTATCAGAAAGATACACTCATCATCTGATTTTCTCTTCCCACATCCCTGTAAAAGTGATTAGAGAGCATTGAACTTCATCAAGAAGTCCTCAATGGTGGAAAAACTATCAGGAGACAAGGATGTCAACTTTGCATCAAGCTGAAGTGCCCAGAATGCATTCATTGTGCCAAACAAATCTTCAAACTTTCCCCAATAGGCGCGAGGAGTGGTCAAACCATCTAGATGAAACATGAGGCTGTCTGAAATGTGCAGTGCAATCAAACCCATGGCTTCATCCATTTTGTTTCTGTGCTGAAGGACCTCAAACGAATGTTGCAAAATAGGTTGGTTCTCATCCAGACATGACCATAAGCCATGTGACATGAGTAGCCTTGTCATGTGTGCTTTCCAGGTGTGATAATTGTGTGGTGTCAGTCGGGCCACAAAGGGGTCCGACATTGAGAGAAGAAGTAGATGGAAGTAGAAGGGTCATTTCTGAATTAAATTATAGAAAGTAAATACACCCCCCATAATGTATAATTCTATCCCCCCCATATAGAAATTAAACAAGTATAGAAAGCACAAAAATGAGAAGAAAACCTGAACACATGATGCAGAGATGGAGGAAATAGAAGCCTCTACTTCAATGCCAAAAACCAAATCTCAAGCGGCTGAATTAGCAAACAAGACCAGCACCATTGTTTCCATCTTAGAACCACCTTTCTAACGATATTTCATTTTTCAAAAACGGACACCGTATGCACAAGTTATGGCCGAAAAACCAACCACACCTTTGAAATCTAGCTCTCTAGAAAAAACCAGACATGGCAAAAAATTTGACGGCCGTCTGCACGTCACGGGCTTGTCTGCCAAAAAAAATAGAAAACCGCCATAAAAATTTGAAAAACCACCAAAAAAAATTCTGGCAGTGACGTCACCTGTGGCGACAGGGCGGCGGCGGCCGGCGGCGGCGCCTTGGTGGCGCTCCGGTGACTCCCGGGTGGCACTGCATTGGCGGAGGGGCTGGGCGGCGGCAGGAGCGACGCGCCGGTGGGGGCCAGGCGTGGGTGGCATGGCGGTGCTGCTGTTGGCTGCATCTGAAAAGCCCCTTTTTAATTTTTTTTTAAATTATTGCCTCGGTAATCGTGTCGTACGACCTTGGGGGGCTGGGAAATTTTGCCAAAAGCTACTGTGGCTAAATATGGCCAAATTTATATAAAAAGTTGATCTCCCGGGCCTTCTGAGCGCAATGGTGCCATCTATTTTTGCTTAAAGAGCACCAAAAAAATACCAGACCAGGCAGCAACAGTGTGGCTCTGATACCATGTAGGATTTGAGAAATATAAATCCATAGAATGCCAAGAATACCTGCATGCAAATAACTTGTTACAAGAGAGAAGCAGAAGGAGGAAAAAGTAGAACTCACAAGTTACTCAAAATGTGAGAGCAAAACTATAATCTGAATTAATGAAAAAGAAACTACAAAGTTCAAACTATAAAGGTAAATGAAACCCTAAAACTATAAAAGCTAGGTTTACACATTAATAATTAATATAAATATTAATTATAATGCACCTAAGAGATAGCTTAAGTAAACTAGAGTAATAAATAACTTAATTAATTAAATCAAAGTGATCTAATTAATAAGTGTAAATAGATAACTAGCAATCGCACATAAGTGTGCAATGGTTACGCCTTTTTTTTTATGTTGTGTTCATTTTATTGTATTTGGTGGCTATATCATTTATGCATTATATTTTGTTTTTATGCTTCTGAAGTTGAAATATTATTAAATGACTCTTATTCCGTATGATATTCCATTTAATGTGGTTTAGGAGTGGAATAATAAATCTTACATTAACAATTGTATAATTTCGAACATATAGTACAAAATAAGAAAAGGTAAATAGAATAAGTTTATTTAATCTTATTCATTGAATGTATCTTTCTGTATATGAATCAAATGTTTTTGCATAAAATATATAGGGCAAAGTGTTACGTTGAAGAAAAATGAAAGTTGTGATTTGGTAGAAATTTAATTGTAAGTGAAAATCAATAAATGTACTACTTATCTAAAAATTATTGGAGTACATAATAA
>MU225231.1:494298-504412 GCA_018584345.1 Thuja plicata
AAGGGGAGGAATATCATTTGCCGCTTCAGGATCTCATTTTGGATTCTACATCAGGCATCTACCATTGTGACAGGATTTTCTTCATTCTGGGGGGACTTTGGTGTCTCATCCCTCTCTCATGGGGGGGGGCTAGTTGTACTTATGGTCTTGAGAGAGTCTCTTGAGCCATTTATTTTCTGCTTTTTTCTATCTCTTTTTGGAGAGGGGTTTTTCCCACTGGGTTTTCTTCTTTTTTTCCGGTTTACAGAGATTTCCTTGTATTGGGTACCTGATCAGGCCTTGTTGCCGGGACCCATTTCTTGCTTTCATAGCTGTGCTAGGTTGGCTTAGCCCCTGCGCTTAGCTTAAGGGGGGGTGTTAGAGTAATCATTAGTTTGCTTATTAATTAAATCATGTTGGTTTAATTAATTAAGTTATTACTCTTTAGTGCTTAAGCTTTCTCTTAGGTGCATTAATAATTAATTCTTTTATTAATTATTAATGTGCAACCTAGCTTTTTTAGGCTTTAGGGTTTTGTTCACTTTTATAGGTTGAACGTTGTAATTCTTTTTTAATTAATTCAGATTATAACTTTGCTCTCACTTTTTGAGTTACTTATGAGTTCTGCTTTTTCCTCCTTCTGCTTCTCTCTTGTAACAGGTTATTTGCATGCAGGTATTCTTGGCATTCTGTGGATTTGTATTTCTCAAATCCTACAGAAGGTATTGTGATCTGATTGCCACCACTCTATTAAAGTGGTCAACATACCCTGATTTACTTGAAATCGTGACATCTACAACAGGTATCCTAATCCACATAGCTTGATCACATGCTTTTCCTTGGTAGAAAATTTGGGGACCATATCTAACGGCTAAGGATAGATACCTCGGACCATCAATTTCTCAGAGGAAACCCGATTTCATCAAAACACAATCAATCAATCAAGAGCATCAAGTTGATCATATAAAGTTAGTCAACCCAATCAATTCTATCATGATAAATCCTATATCTCTCTTCTTGAGCACATCAAAGTATTTTTTTTCTCTAGATCTTGAGAACAAAGTATTAATCAATCTAATCAATCATCCTAATCGACATAGTTTTACATCAACACAAATCAACATGAAGTTTGTGATTTAAATTATTCAATTTTGTATCAAATCAGCATCATACGAGAGATATTAACATCAAATAATGCAAATGGGATAGATATCCTTTCATCTGAGGCAAAAAGTTACAGATTTTGGGTTATTTTTACCTAAATGTAGAAGGAGTACATCAAACTTGCCTTGAAGGTTCCTAAACATTCCTAAACCTTCCTAATCTTTTCTAAAATATGTAGAAACAATCTTTTATCTTGTATAGGCACTATTTCACCTTGAAACATGCACTAGGCATGCATAGGTGCTGCAAGACATCATGGAAGTGCCCAAAAACCTTGCAAATGCCCATTCAGGGATATAGGTGCTGGAAGAACTAGTACAGGCGCCAAAAATTTATGTAAAAGTTGCAAAGTAATATCAAACCCTATCATAGGTTTTATTAGACAACATGGCAGTGCTCTAACATGGGGCATAGGTGCTCAAACTCGTAGGAAAAGCAAGAAAATTATCGAAAATATGGAAATTTAAGGAAAATCATGAAATATGGAAAGAAAGATCAGAGATAGGGAACATACCAGATTGCCATATGCTCTCAGACATTGATAACGCTGCCCATTCTCGAATCTATGCTCTCTGATTAGCACCACCATTGTTTTTAGCATAGGAAAAAATAAAAGTTTTACAAAGAGAGGAGGTGAAAATGAGAAGAACAAATACCTTTTTACCCTCTTAAACTTACTTTTTTCACTTTTGGAGGGAATTTTTTTGCATTTTGGTGAGAAAACAAACGCATAATTTAATCAAAAACCAAATTATTTCCACATTTCAACCACAGCATTGGGTGAGGATTTGTTTTTTTTTTTTTTTTCACGAAATCATGATATATTAGAAATTGATTAAAATTTACACATCTTCAGAAATTCAAAATCAATTTCGATTCATTTCCCGAGGGGGCATATGATCATCATAATGGGGAATCAAATTCATCAAATCATCAACACGGCATCAAAAATTAATTTTTATCAACATCACATTAAGGTTTTATCACATCGAGGGGTTTATCATACATCAAGGTTTCATCAAATCGACATCAATCAGTGGATCCAGCATCAAATCAAATAAGGCATCAGTTTATTAGTGAATCAAACATCAATGGCTCTTTGAACCAACGGGCTTCATACATTGATTCAAAGAGAGACATATTTAGACACCCTAAATTGGTCAAGACAAACTAAATGCAATTTAATCAAATTCAAATCAAGCATTTGAACATCACAACATGACTTAATTGAAAATTAAAGCTTTTGGATTAATTAAATTACAAAGATCAAATAAATGTGCAATTGATTTAAAAAAATTAGTTGTATATTTTAAATCAAATTTAATCCGACCCATTCAAGGGAACCCATGGCTAAATAAATAAATTAAATCAATTATCAAATGCATTTATTCTCACAAACCACTGAAGGACAAAAAATCAATCAACCAATGAGGTGAGAGAATTTGAATCACATGGATCAAGGACAAATCAATTCTCTACCACTCATCTTGAAGTGCTTCTTGATCATCCATCCTTGTCTCTTTGTCCTAATATTTTAAACCATTAACTTGAATCAACCTTGACCAAGGTTAATTCACTCTACACCCTACCCTTGGAAAATTCTATAAATAGGATGCATTCTAAGAGAAAATCACCCATTCACCATTTTCATTTGCATTATAGTTAAATCGTGCATCCATGATTAGCATAGTTTGAGTTCTTTTAGCATTGTTCTTGCATCTTTAGTTAAATTGCATCATAATGCATCATGTTTAGCTTAATTTGATTATCATGTAGCTTAATCTTTGAATTCTCATTCTAGGATTGTCACTTTAGGAATGATTAAGATCTGAGAGCATTGTTTTAGCTTCCTAGTCAGAGAGACATGAGACGGGTTTGATTGATCAATTTTATGTTTATCATGCTATATCTTTGAATCCTTTCAAATTGAGTAAATTGAGTTAATGTTTCATTAATATGCATTAAATTGTATACAATTACACATATTATCAAACCACTGGGACCAGTTTTGCAAGTTGAAGAATTGAGGGTCACACTCCCTCACCTCAATGATAGAGTTCCTATTGCCCTAGACCCAGAGGTGGAATTCCCAGATGTGATTACTTTGGACTTTGAGAGCTCTACATTATCTTGGGAAGTATCTCTCCTAGGTAATTTAGGATTCTTCTTCCATTGTAAACTTAATGGGAATAACAAAAAAGATTGCCCTGCCCTAAAAAAATGTTCAAAACACTTTTGGTGTTTCAGTTAATGATAATAATTCTAACCCTATCATTAGTTCTAAGAAGAATGTGGGTGTACAGAATAATGAAATCTCTAATAATTGGAAATCCAATAAGAAATATAATCTAGACATTGGGCATGATAAAATTGATGGTAAATTTACCTCCCTCTCTAATCCTTTGTTTGATGAGGATTTTGAAGTTATCCTTGCAGATGATAATAATAAATTTTTTAATATACAACCCTTAACTAGCCAAACTGTCGACATTGTAATAGACAACTGTCCACTTGAAAATGGGGTGTCATTAAGGAAGAATGCCCAACAGATTTCTATAGAAAGCATCAATAAAAAAGCTGAGGAGTGTAGGAGGCACAAACAACCTCCTTTGGAGTAGGGTCCTACCTCACCTAAGGGCTAGAAACTTTTGATGGAGGTTGGCAACAAAGAGATGAGTCACTATGTCGATGATACAGAATAAATGGGACTTTGGAAAGGGAATTTACTAAAGTTCTCAATAAGACAACAAAACAAAAGAGAAAACTCATTGAGAGGAACTCCATTTCAAAAGCAAAGGATAGTAGCAATAAGCTTGCTCACTTTGATATTCCAGAGTTTGAGACTGAGCAAAGCCAAGGGACATTAAGTTCATACCAGACCCCCTTACATAATATGCCCATGGTGATCAATATTCATAGTTGGAATGTTCAAGGGGTTGAAATATCAGATAGGAAGTACTTGGTGAGGAAATGGTGTAATGGACTTGGTAGCAAAGATATTATTTGTCTTCGAGAAATTGAGGTTGTTGGTTACCATGCATTTAATACTTTAAAATTTGTTTGGGACAAGGCCGCATGCTACTACACAAACCATGCCAAAGGTAAATGGAGAATTGCCTTTCTAATTGGCCCTCAATGGGTTGATACAATTAAGGGAGAAGGAGTTTCTCCCTACCAAAGAGCCCAGTCGATTCTCATCAAACATAAGGACAAGTGTATTGGGGTATGCAGTATCTATGTTGCTAATAACTATAGAGATAGGGCCAACATGTGGAATTGGTTAGTTAATAATCTTCCAGAAGCCAAATGTATTTTTGTAGGGGAATTAAATATGATTGGAAATGGTGTTGACAAATGGGGTAGAACCTGTCACAGTTCGAAGACAACAAATACTTCTTCTGGGCCATTTTAAGAGAAGATTCAAACTTGTTGACCCTATGGATAACAATAAAAATATGGGGGTGGGAATATGGTTCACTTAGTGTAATAACCATAGGGGAAATCAGAGAGTGTACTATAGACTGGATAAAGCGTATTTTGACTCCTCAACCTTTGTTACTAAGTATGAATATAGGGGTCTCCCTATGATTGTGACCCCTATGAGAATTTATAATCATTCCCCTATGTCCATTTCCATTGGATTAGAGTAGTGTCATGAGGGAACCCTGTCTCCTAGAAGGAATAATCAATTTAAATTGAATGTATCCCTGTTGCATGATCAAGAGGTTAATGATTCCATCAAAATGGTAACATGTTTGTCTAAATTTTGTAATCATAGATGTAACCCTTTGGAGACATGGGAGAAACTATTAGAAGTGTGGAGGAATATGTTTCAAATTATTGGGAGAAAGAAAACCAGTGAGAGAAGGGCCAAAAAATCTTATTGGCAGAATGAACTCAATATTGTGGAAAAGGACTTGCATGAGAAAGGGAAAAATAAGGAGACAAAAGATAATATGATTAGGATTAAAACTAAACTTAGGAAAACTTAGAATTATGTTATTAAAGGTTAGAGAGTTAGGGGCAGAATGAGCTAGCTAAAATACGGTGATAAGGGTACTAAGTATTTCTTTAATATTATTAAATCCAAACAAAGAAGAGAAACTATTGAGGAGATCCAAATGTATGGTAGTATGGTGTATCGTCAGATTATGGAAGCACTTCCATTTAGGATTATTTTATCCCTCCGAGTAAGTGGTTTGGGGTCATGTCAAACACCTTGAATGGGTCTTTGACTTGGATATGGTTTTTCCCCTATCCTACCCTATTTTCCACTTCTCTCCTACCTATTTCTGGTATCCTGCTCTGAGATTTTGAGGTTCTTAACCTCAGGTTCAGGGTCAACCTTATGGGTCAAGGTCAACCTTGACCCTGACCTAGGTCAGGGTCGACCTCGACCCTGACCCCGAGTCTAAATTTCAAATTCCAAAGATTTCCAGATGCTACTTCCGGGTCGGTTGTTTTGGGCTCCGAAGTGGTGACTCTTAAACATATATTTAATATAGGTCCACTTCTAGGGGTATGATCCTAATTGGAATTTATTTCTCATATGTCAGCCTCTCTAGAAGTTTGTGCCCTAGACTAGTATATAAGGAGGTCTTTCTCCTCTCATTTTCTAAGATGAAAAAGAAAGAAAAGGAAGGATAATCTACGCATAATATATCAAAGCGCTCATCTACATTCAAGCATTCAAGATTAAATTCATCAAGGAGATCCATTAGTAGCTATTGAAGGATTCAAGCTCTATGGAGCCCTCTTGTTGAAGATTTCTCCATCCATATCCATTCAATCTTCTTCCTATTCCAAGATCCATTCAAGATTGGTGTTGAAGATCTAAAGGCAATTGATTCAAGACATCCTACATTTTATATCCATTTGGTGCATCCATACTTGTGGATCCAAGGATTTGAATCCTCCACAAGGGTTTCAACATAAGCAAGGTGAATTATTCTATTTACTTTGTTTATTGCTGCAATTTCAATTCTATTTTAAGGTTAATTCCAAAACTGGGGTTTGACCAAGGAAAACCCCTCCCCCAACAAACAAAAACCATTTTCCTTGTAGGCACAAGTATAGAACAACGAATTACCAAGCAGATTTAGATACCCTTTTTGACAAACTTTTAGGATCCGCAAACAGATTTTTTGTCGAAACAATGCAGGTCAAGGTCGACATAAAGGGGTACAATTTTGCCCCTGTATTTGGGTCAAGGTTGACTTGGCTTAGAAAAGAAAAATATTTCTGGGTTTTCTCCGTCTCTGTGTTTCCATTCTAGATCTGATTGCAGAGTTTCCAGAAACTCAGTACAGACACTAGAAAACAACAATTTCAAGATCGACTATACTTTGAGGTTTGTATTTGTCTTCAATTCATTTCAATTAAGATGTTGATCATTTCAGATCTACTACACACGCTCTCCTCCAAAAATGGGAATGTAAGGTTTTCCTCTTTCTTCTTATTTCTAATCGATTGATTCATCTGTGCATTGACCATTTTCTTGTGGTTAATCAATTTGGATCTTTCCTTTGTGAATTTGGGGCTAAGAGGAGAATCTTACCTTCCCCAAACTTTTCATATGTAAAAGGGTATTATTTAGATGTGCAAGTCTCTTGTACCCATTTTCCTCTTTACATATGGTAACTGACAAGAATGAGATTCTTGCTGCATTTTATAGTTTCTACAAAGACTTATTTGACTATGAGCATGGGGACATGAACCAGAGGGCTTTGGAAAAATGTGTCAAAATGATACCAAGGAATTTTTTTGAGGGGGATGTCAAGTCTCTTAATAAAAAATTCAAATTGGTAAAATAGAAGATGTTATCAGATCAACGACCAATGACAAGTCCCCTGGGGTGGATGGGCTCCCTATTAAGTTCTATAAATAGAGTATTGAATGGATTACCTTCGATCTATTCAGCTTGTATGAACATAAATTTGATAGAGGCTCTTTGGGAAATAATATTAACAAGGGTATTTTTAATATGCTTCCTAAGAGTGGAGATAAAACTCAGGTGAAGAATTTGAGACCTATTACCCTCCTCAACCTGTCTTATACAATTATTGCTAAAGTCCTTGCTAGAAGAATTGTGGATATTCTTGGTAGAATTATTTTTGTTAATCAGACGAGATTCATTAAAGGTAGATACATTCTATAAAACCTCATTACAAGCTGGGAGGCCATGCATTGGTCTACACACAGTGGGCAGAATGTGAGCATGGCTCTGTTGGATTTTGAGAAAGCATAGGACAGGATAGAATGACCCTTTGTTCTTGAGGCACTTAAAGCCTTTGGATTTCCTCCTTACTTTTGCAAATGGATCTCTATACTTTTTAGAGACTCCTCCATAGTAATTGAAGTTAACACAGAGCTCTCGGACCCTATCCCTCTAAAAAGATCAATCAGATAGGGATGTCCTATTTCCCGTGCTCTATTTGTTATTGCAATAGATGCATGTATTATATTCTAAGAAGCTCTAAATTGGGTCCCCCGACTGAAGGTATCTCACTCCACATTGAAGAATAACTAATAAACCAACAGTTTGTTGATGATACCTCCTTGTTTCTTGATTTGTCTAAAGACAACTTTGACAATGTTATGGAGAGACTTCAAATATTCTCTCTAGCTTTAGGAGCAAAGGTGGCCCCTCATATATTTGTTGTGCTTGGGTGGTCTGATAGCCCTCCAAAATGGATCACCAATATGGGATGGAACTAGAATGACCACGAAGAAATTGTTAGGTACCTTGGAATTCCCTTCTTTGTTGACCCTTCTACCAAAGATACGTGGCAATGGATTTTTCCAAAGATTGAGTATAAGCACGTCAAATGGAAGAGCCATATGTTGTCATTGGCTGGGAGGTTTCAAGTGGTGCAAAAGGTTCTCTCTTCCCATGCTATATACTATGCCTTAACTTGGCTTTCTACAAACTATCAATCCAACAAGTTAGAAAAGATTCTGAGAGAATTTTTGTGGTTAGATGGGATGGGCAACAAGAAGAGACATTGTGTAAAATGGAGTTGGTGTTGCATGCCTAGAAACATGGGAGGTATGGGGTTGAGAGAATTGAGGTCTCATGGGATTGCTTTAACATCAAATTAGATTTTCAGGATTATTCAAGGGGATGCTCTATGGCAAGTGTTGATTAGGAATAATATTTCCAGATCTTGTATTAAAAAAGGGAAGCAGTGGAAAGATGTTCCTATTATTGATATTATACTTGGTCAATTTTATTTGAAGATGTTTAGATCTTCAGTCTTTGTCTCACTCTGGAAAGCCTGGGCTTAGGTAAGGTCTTTGTTGTGCTCCAAAGAGGTTGTGGGTGGTCCTCCTACTTACTTAGTCACTGACAGATTTGTGTGGTGGGATGTTTACCTTAATGGAAAACCTTTGGAACTTACTTAATGTTGCTCTACAAAGGCATGTAATTATAAGGGGGTTAGTATGATCAATGATGTTATGGTGGACACCAGTTTGGCAAGTTGGGAACACCTCAAGAGCAAGTTTGATTTACCATCTTCTCAGAAGAAAACCTATACCCTGATCTCTAAAGCTACTAGTCCCTTATTTCCTGGGAAGAACTTTGAATCTAATAATTTTTTTAATCATCTTAAGTGGGTGGATGACACTTCTTTTTTAAAAGCCTCAACTAAATAGATTTATGGCATTCTCAAATTTGACAATTCTATTTTTAAGCGGATTAATCATTGTTGGAATGTTAGTTACGCTACCTCTAGATGCCACCTTTTGATTGAGTTGTTTTGGCATTACCCTATGAAACCAAAGAATATTTTCTTTAGATGGATCCTTCTGCTCAAGAAGCTTGTTGTTGGATCAATTCATCTTCTGATCTGAACCCTGTGGTGTGTTATGTGTGTCATTGTCATGAGACTTTTTAATATATTTTTTTTAATGCAAATTTGCTTTGAACATCTGGTCTGTTTTTCTTGGCTAATGTATTACTTGAAATACCATACATGGTCTATCTTGGCATGAAATTGTTATTGGTTTTGCTGAACCTTTTGACATGCATATGAACAAATTTTGGCTTGCTCTTACTTTAGAGATTTTGTGGGTGTTTTGGGTTTTGAGAAATGAGGATATTTTTAATACAAAAAGAGGGTGCTTACTGGATTTAATATTAAAATCATACATTTATTAATAATGTCACAGGTGTCTGCATCAATGCAAGTATCCAGAGATAGGTTTACGACTCTGGTCAAGGAGGGAGCCATGATCCTATACAAGGAAGACATCATCTCCCCAAACTACTTTGACACCTATGCTGACATGCTTAATCAGTCTGAGCTAGAAGATCTACAAAAGCGATTAGAAGATGACAAAGGAAATGATAACAATGATGCTAGGAGGACCAATAGATCTGAATGAGAATGCGAGCAGGGGTGGCAACCCTATGGTATCCAACAAACAAATGTGGACATCAACAAAACTGTTGATACAAGTGTTAATCTTAATAGTAACAATGATAGCTGGTAGTTTTTGATACTTGGTTAATATGTAGACCTCTATTTTGTACTTGATGTATCTAAAATTCATGGTCTATAAATGCAAACAAATCTGTCAAGATATATAGCGATATATGTATGTTAGTAATAACTGAGAGGGGGGGGGGGTGAATCAGTGTCCTCAAAATTTATCATTCAACTATTTACCACCAATCAAATAAACCTCATATTATTAAGTCCCTACAAGATGCATGCCATGAAATACTTATAATGATTAACTGTCTATCATTTTTCCTCGTGTGTCCTTATTCTCCTTGATTACTCATAAGCAGTAAAACTATTTATCAAAACTCAGTAAATAAGCTGAGTATACCAATCCATCTAGAAATGCATATGTGAAATGTAAAATAGTAAAGTAATAAACCATACACACATAACACATGGATTTTAACGTGGAAACCCTGTTAAGGGAAAAAACCACTGGGACCGGTACCCCAAATTTTCAC
>MU225231.1:524384-541918 GCA_018584345.1 Thuja plicata
GCTCGGGAATCGCAGAGTCCTGCCAGGACTCGCAGAGTCCTGTAACACTGATAAATATACATATACATATACATATACACTATGTTATCGGATCCCTCTGATATGCCTCGGATCCTGATTCTGATATGATCTGGATCCTGATCCTGCTCGGATTCTTCCTGGAATCCTGCTGGAATCCGGGCAGAATCCACGAGAATCCGAGCATGTGGGTGCCCAAAAACGGGCCACACATGCCAATTTTTTATTCTTTTTTAAAACTAAAAAGTCTCTAAATCCTAATTCGACCAGTAAAACATACATTTGGTCATTTGATGGCCATTCATTCATCTCTCAAGCATTTTTCAACATTTTTGCTTTGTTCATCATGTAATGACATTTTGAGACTTTTGCAAAGTATGAATATGATATAATCATATATTGGCAATTATGGATTTGTCATTTTATGAGAACCACGCTTCTAACTTCTTATTATTATCATTATATGTTTTGAAGTTTGAAGTTTTGAACTAATGATGAATGAGCATTGACATGTTACATGTATGGAATCTATGAACATACATATATATATATATGTATATATATTTCGAAAATGTCTATATATACCAGCGGAATCAGGATCCGCCCCAAAATTTTTTTTGCCGAATCCCCGAATCCGAATCCGAACCAGAATTAGGATTGGCTACTTAGCATATACATATACATATACATGCATGTATGCACCCGTACCCAAGGAAAAAAATTGCTGTACTTGTGTGTACCCAAATCTGTATCTTGTACCCATACCCGTGCACATACCCGAACCAGTAACTTAGTCTCACTGTCAATTTCTTGCGTGTAATTGTAAAAGACCTTGTGAGTAGAACTGTCAAAATTCTGAGAGTGCAATATCACTCTTATTTGAGAGGGTTATAGCTATTTGTTGCTACAATTGTCTTGATCCCATATCTTCTTTAGTGTAAGACTTTGTATCCATTTCACAATTTTGTAGCTACTCAGGAGCAGATTACCTACTATAATGTGATTTATTTTCAAGTCAAGCTAGGTTTGTACTAGTCACAGGTGTGATCCTTACAATCCACAAATCAGTCAACAGTTTTGTAAAAGACAAGCTTATTCTAAAACTGAAAATTCTGTACAAGTAAGCATTTCCCAACTATCATGAGGTGAACTATAGTCCTTGAGACAGAAAGTGATTGTGAAAGGCTCAACATATTTTCTCTATTAAGATAGTTTAAAAAGATGATCATAACATATAAGTATCTATGTCTGCAGACTGAGTGTGAGAAGCAAAAAAACAAAAAGTACAGATCCTAATCAGCTACCAGTGCCATCGGCATATAATGACATTTTTACATTGCCTTTACATTACAAAATAGATTGTAGAACATAAAAAGACTGAACATTAAAGCCTTCTCAGACTGGTCATTACTAGTCCCATGACCTGATTATGTTATTACTGCATTCGGCCTGGTCCATATCAAAAGCCCCCAACGGAGGATCAACAACAGGAGGTACATTCGTTGCCACTTCCCAGCTTGGAGCATCCGGTGTCATATCCTCCCTGCTTTTAGCCCGTTCCTTTTCCTAGCCCGTTCCTTTTCCACATCAATGCCCTTATCTTTAATGAACTGATTGAGGATATCCAGCTCTTTCTGATCTAGTTTCCTTATATGTATTGAAATAGTGCGCTGATCTAATATCTGATTTGTAGATGATTAAAGCTCCTTCATGCACTAGGATCATGAATCTACTCTTGGGAATTTCAAGAACTGCTGAAACCTGTGATATAATGGTGTAGTGTGTGAGTTTAAATTTAAACCCAGTAAGTTCTCTTTTCTTGCCTTGAAAAAATTCCCCATTTCTCTGTTTCCAAAGAAACCACAAGACCTCAGCTGTAAACACAAACCAAAATTTATTCATTTTAGCATCAAAATAATCAACAAATCCAGCTAAGACTTCAATCCATGATAGACCTGGCCGAGCATTCCAAGAGATAGGAGACCCAAGAAACAATGACCAGACCACAGAGGCAAATTTGCATTCAAAAAAGATATGTTCAACAGACTCGGGTACCTTACAAAGATCACAATTCAGAGGAGAAATACCAACATCAGACAAAACAGGGCCAACAGCAATCTTTTTAAGCAGTAGTAACCATCTAAAGCATGCAATTTTAGGTTCTAGGGGTTGATGCCAGAGGTATTCAAGAATAAAGTGCCATTTGGTATCCGGCCAAGATAAATCCCAACACTGGTTGATCCACTTAATAATGGAAGAATTTTCCTTCAACATATTATAAATAAGCTTTGTAGAGGCATCCATAAACAATGTACCATCCTGCCATTTTAGTTGCTTCACAAAGGAATCACTATTATACATTTTACCAGGGAAAAAATTACCAACTGCTTTGCCAATCAAGGTGTATGTTTTTTTCTGTGATATAGGCATACCAAACTGCATTTGAAGTTCCTCCCATGTCGCCAGTCTGTTGTCAATCAGAACATCACTGACAGAGGATATACCCTTAGGATTCCAAAGTTTAGCAGAACAACTTTGGGTTAAGGCAAGTGGTTTGTCATTCAAAGTAACCCCCCACCAGATTGATCTGTCAAGAACTGAAAATGTAGGAGGTCCTCCTACAGTACCTCTGGAGCATAATAATATCCTCACATGGGTACATGCTTTCCAAAGTGAGGCAAAAGTGCTCTACCCAAACACTTTGATGTCAAATTCCCCCAATACAATGTCACAGAATGAAATGTCCCTCCACTGTTTACCTTTCTTGATAGAGGATCTAAGGATGTTGTTTCTAATAAGAATTTTCCAAGGCTCATTGCCTTTGAAAGCCTTAATGATCCTTTTTGATGCCAAGGCCACACCTTGAATCTTTAAGTCTCTGATTCCCAAACCCCAGGTTTCCTGGGTAGACAACACCAATCCCATTTTACACAGTGCCTTTTCTTATTTCCCATTCCATCCGACCATATAACCTCCGTCATGATTCTATCAACAGTGTTCACCTGATAACTTGCAAACAGCCAAGAAGAAGAATAATAGATGGAATGGGAGGCCAATACCTTTTGTACCACTTGAACTCTACCCACAAGTGATAACATATGAGTCTGCCATTTCTGATGTTTCTTCTCTACCTTGTTATAGACCCAATTCCACATTTCTTTAAGGGATGGTTCAACAGCAAAAGGAATCCCTAAATACCTAACAATAGTGGTAGGACCCGACCATACCCAACCTCGATTGGAGACCTACTAAGGGGCCATATCAGACCAACCAAGAACTGCAGATTTATGGGGAGCCACCTTGGCACCAGATGCCATACAAAGGAACTGAAGTCTGTCCAACATATTGTCAAAATTCTTAATGGAAAGTTCCAGAAATAAAGCAGTATCATCAGCAAACTGTGCATTAATCAATTCCTCCTTGTTAGGTAGAGTAATCCCTTTTATGTGAGGCCCCAATTCAGAAGATCTCAATATGTAAAACAATGCATCTGCAGCAATCACAAACAATGCCAGGACAATAGGACATCCTTGTCTGATTGACCCTTGAGGGGAATTGGGTCAGATAGGTCACCTTTTACATCAATGACAGTTGAGGAGTCTTTAAACAATATGGCAATCCACTTGAAGAAGTAAGAGGGGAACCCAAAGGCTTCAAGCATACCTAACACAAAAGGCCATTTGATCCTGTCATAGGTTTTTTCAAAATCTAACAGGATCGTTGGAGCATTCTGACCATCATACTTGGCTCAGTGTAAGGCCTCCCAACTAGTAATCAAATTTTCAAGAATATATCTTCCTTTAATAAACCCAGTCTGAGTAACTGAAATGATATGATTCAGGAGGCCGTAGATTCTTCTAGCAAGGACCTTTGCAATGATTTTATAGGATAGGTTAAGGAGTGTAATTGGTCTCCCAATGGGTAACCACAGTTTTATCACCAGATTTAGGTAATAGCTTAATTACCCCTCTATTAATGTTCTCCCCTAGGGAGCCCTGTTCAAATGCCTCTTCATACAATTCCAAAAGCTCCATGCTGATCCACTCATGTTTTGTTTGTAGAATTCTGCCGGGAGTCCATCTAGACCAGGGGATTTCCCATTTGGTAATGCCCTTATTATTTCTTCAATTTCCACAATAGTGATGTTTTGCTGCAACACCTTAGCCTCTTCTTTGGATACTTTTTTGGGGATCATATTCAGACGTTTCTTCAAAGTTTACTGTTTCCTACTATCAAGCTCAGAAGAGAACAATTTTTGGTAGAAATTAACAAAAGCATCTTTGATCTCCTCCAAGTTTTTAGTATTACTTCCGTCAATCTTTATTTCTTCAATCAATTCTCTCTTCTGTTTGGCCCTAATGAGGTTAAAAAAATATTTTGATCCCTTGTCTCCCTCTTTCAACCAATTCATCTTTGCCCTAATTTCTGCCCTTGGAACTTGTAAAAATGTAATTTTCTAAGTTCTGATTTAGTAATCCATAGATCCTCTTCCAGTTTTGGATTATTCCTGTCAGACTGAACCATCTTCTCTAGATCATTAAGTTTTATTTGTAACTGAGATTCTTTCTGAGTTCTATCTTTAGCCTTTTTCACTCCTACCACCTGAAAGACTTTTTGCCATACCGATACAAGAGAGTCCCATTGGCTCCTGTAATCCACTCCTTAATTACAGAATTTTGACTAGTAAGTGACCATCTTAATAGCCTCATTAGAGTCCTCATCTTTAAGCAGAGACACATTTAGTTTAAAAGTATTCTTGCCTTTGGGTCCGGATTCAGAAACAACCTCTTCATCAACAAGAATAGATGCCATGATAAGGGAGTGATCCGACATAGAGGCAGGGGAAACATCAATGGGAGAGTGTCCACCATATGAATGAAAGTTGAACAGGGATGGATTGGCATAGAACCTATCGAGTCTACAATAGACTCTCTGGTTGCCTGACTGGTTATTACACCATGTGTACCAAATATCTGGGTAGGTACCCTTCTTCCTCTCAATAGGGTCCATCAATTTTAGTCTTCTTTTACACTTGGCCCAAAAGTATCGTTCATTACCTTTCCAAGAGTGTTTGATACCACCAAATTTGTCTTCTGCAAATTCTACCATGTTAAAATCCCCAACAAATATCCAATGCACCTTAGGTAGGGATGTGGCTAACCAGTCCCACAAAGCAGCCCTTTCTCAGTAATCATTAGCAGCATAAATATTGCGAATGCCAATAAGTTTGTCCTTGTGTATCAAAATAGTCCAACATGCTCTGTGACAAGGGGACTCTCCTACAGATTCAATCTTATCTGCCCAGTTTGGCCCTATTAGTATTGCAATTCCCCCTTTACCTCTTTCGTGATTGGACACAAGGCATGTAGCTTGATCCCACATAAATTTCATAATATTAGAAGCATGAAATCCAATTACCTTGATTTCTTTCAGGTATATGATGTCCTTTTGAATTTTTTTACACCAATTCCTAACCATGTATTTTCTGTCTGGCATTTCCAAACCTCTAACATTCCAACCAGCAATGTTCAACATATAATATTATTTAGGGTTTTTGATTCTTATAAAGCCTATTGAAACAATCAGGCAAATCAGTATGCTTTTTTTACTACCAGTAACTGATGCTGATAACATCTGTAAACTGAGAAACCTCTTCTTCCTTCATGTCAGAGTCAGGCATAAAGGGTACCAATTGCTTGCTATTATCCTCTGTAACTATGGGTTCCATGGAACCACGTGATGGGCCATTGTGCTCCAGAGGTTGCTGTTTAGCCTTCCTCAATGTTTCAGCTCTTTCATTAATAGATTCAACTTTCTAATGCATTGTTGTGCATTTTTCTTACCAGGGGTATGTCCTTCGCCAGTGGAGGGCTGTTCAGATTGACAACTGACCAGAGAGGTGGGAGAAACTGTATGGTTACCACTAGCAGGGAAAACCTCAAACTCCTCTTCAAACAGAGGATTTGCTAATGATATGAACTTGGACCCGGAGGTATCTTGAACAGGCAGATCATTAGTATTGTTTAATTTGGAGACAGTTTCCTCTGTATTATTGTTCTTCCCTTCAACCATTGATTTCTTATTATTCCCATTATTCATTTTAGGGTTTTTATCACCATTCTGGTTAGAATCTACATTAAAATTACCCTTTTGCAAATTTTTCAGAGAAAGGCAGTCATGTCTCGTGTGGCCATTTAATTTACAATGAAAGCATGCATTGTGGTTACCCAACACGGCTAATTCCCATTCAAAAACTTCTTCCTCAATTTTAAGGGAAATCCTCTCAGGAATAGAAATCTCTGGCTCTAGGGCAATTAAAATCCGAGCATTGAGATGAGGTAGTGTGACTTGAGAGTCCTCTACCCGTAACACCGAGCCTAGAGGTTTAAGGATCTGTGGAATAAAGGGCCAGAATTCTGGTTGTAACTCTTTTAGTTCCATCCAATTTGGAGAGGAGCGTTCTACCACTTGTTCCAGGTTCCCCTTTGGAGACCATGGAAATGCCCTAAACAGAGAGTGACCAATACTCCAAAAACCTTTTTTTAGAACCCTTTCTTGCATATTGTGGCTCCTCAAAAATACAACGAACAGACCTTTCTGTATCATACCTAGTATTTTGCCCCATACATTCGCCACCCAATCATTAAAAAACTTTCTAGATGGCAAAGAATTATTATCCATACAAACAAAAAAGATCGGAATATTTCTCAAACGAGATTGCTCAGATCTTATTGCCTTCACCATATCTTTCTTCATTTGGAGACAGAGAAAGTGTTTTCAAACCAGGGAAAGAGGACTTGCCACCTCCTCTCCCTCCAGGGTCTCTGGTTTCGATGATGCATCCATCTCTACTTCCCTCGGTTCCGCTTCCCGGAAATCCTCTTTGTTTCACTGCAGGCTGCTCCATGACGACTCCATTAAAACAAGCCGACGGTGGACACACGGTAACAGAGTTATCAGAGACCATGGCCTTATATGAGGGTTTTTCTTTCTCAGTATTAATGTTTTTCGGAATGTTTCCTTCATTCTGTTTGTCTGCCTTACTACCCACTTCGTCTCCTTTATCTGCAAGTACATCTTTAATAACTGCCATAAATGGTAAGTAATATCAACCAGGGCTGAGAAATAAAATTGTCGAACCCCAATGGTACAGTATTCAGACAAGCAAAGAATTCACACATGCGAGGAAGCACAATCAAGCAGGAAGCAAAGACACAAAGCAGGAAAGACTTAACCACAGCAAGGCAACGAAAAAACAACCGAGAACAAGATAATGCCACAATAGCACACAACAGTACAACCCGATCCAGGCGCCAGTGAAGGAGGCACAAGGGCCGAAAAGGCTCAACATATTATGAAATCACCAGTGGCAAAATATTGATAATGACATTTGGTCTGGAAAAAGTTAAGCTCGATGAGAGGCTAACTTAATCTCACATTTAAGGCTGGTCTTAAGGCAGACCTTAGGGGCATTATAGAATCACCAGCAGTCAAGGAGAACATGTCGTAGCCAATGATATGTTTTACATATCAAATGAGTAGCAATCAACTTATCAATTATATCTACCAGTTTTGACATGAAAAATGTAATTCAGAACTGACTACATGCATTCTAGCAGAATGTGAGGGAGCAATTAATATATAATGAAAAAATATCACAATATTGATTTTATAATTATGTTATTACTTCAAAATTATAGAAATTCGTGGATATGCCTTTATGACGAATATAATTCAGACATTTATCATTGTCTAGGTGGAGGAACATGTAGAGCTGTCTGTGAGAAAGTGTGGCAAACTGTTGTTTATGGTAATGTCGAATTTCTTCAATAGATAGACAGATGGGAAGCATACATTGAGTAAAAAAGGGGCTAGGGGCATTATATTTCATACTGTCCGAATGTTTCTTAGCCTCTATCTTTATTCAATATTACAATCTTCTACAAGCTGCCATATATTGCTTCTTTCTGACTCCTTTTTTATGCTCTATTTTCTCTTTCCTTATTTAATACAGCAACAGATATAATGCCTCAACCATTACAATTCGTGTGGACATGACTGTTGGTCACATAGTCTCTATTGTTATACGCATTTGACTGTTAGAAAAAGTCACATATGAAGTGTCCTGCCAACACAATAGAAGAAATTGCATATACCAACTAGATGAAGAATCTGGCTAACGCAAACCATGTATTCTTAATGGAATGGGTAATGATTGTCAGGGTTTTTTAGCTTTCTTATTGGCTCTTTTTAATGATCACCCTATGCCAAATGTATGGTAATCTGAATCATATGGTTTGAAATCCAAGTCAGTCCAATCATTCAAAGTATTAATCCTTTGCGTCCCACATGGACAGATCAGTATTCTTTTCTTGGATGGTGATTGGATGAGACTCAGTTGAATCCCACTAGTGATAGTTTTAGGAAGCTTCAAGGAAAACCTTCTGCCATTTGGATATATCCCCGTACACTTTGCTCGTACCCAAACCAAGTCCTTGTCTTGGAGACTCACCTAATGAGAACAAGAGGTGTCTCTGCCAGAAACAATTTTGTTTAGCAATGTATTGCCCTTGTAAAGAGAAAATTGAATCATTGAGCTTTTTGTTCATATTCAATCCTCCTTGAATTATAGAATTCAAACTCCTACAAATGTAGAACTTTGACAAAATCCAATCCCAAATAATGCACAAATGAACAGAATCTATTAGCTTCTATCATTTTAAAATGCTTACTGAAATTAAAATAGTAGACAAAATACACGAGAAGGTAGTGATTTTTATGTGAGTAAGTTTTATAGGTGGCTTATTGGGATACCGATAGAGCAGTAGAAGTGAGCTTTATCCATAAACAGCTTGACAACCGTATGTTGGTGTGAAAGTGAATGAGAGGACTCTATTTAAGATGATAATGGTGTTGTCTGGGAAAAGAATAAAAGAATGCTAAAATTATCCATAAAGAAAATGAAGGTAGGAGGTAATTAATACCTTGCACAAGCTAATATCAGTTGGACAATATGGAATCCATTTGCTGGAAGGATGGTTCCAATGACTAGAGTTCCAATATTTGTACTCAGAGAAAAAACTATATGCAGGAAACCATGAAATAAATTAATAAAACCTCTGCATGGCAATTATAGGGTAGCAGATGATTTCTGTTGTCTATTTTATTTCTGGAGGAAGTCAATCAGGTGGCTAGAAGCATCAAACAAGAATGGTTCATAACTTCTTCAGATTGAAAGTCTTCTGTAACCTGTATTAATCATCGTGGAATATAGACATTGTAGAAAAGGATCTCTTGGAGATAGTTTAAGAATCATATGAGCTATACGATTTGTAAATTCTATTCGCTTGGCCTTTATCCCTGAAGTTATAGAATTGTGCATACTTGATAGGTCCTGGTCCATCTATTTTTGATTTCCATAAAAATATATTCTTGTTAAGTTAAAAGAAATAATAAATGCAACCTCTGCAACCACAGGCTTAGGTAAAAAGAAGCAATTGTCAATAATTTAGGATTACATTCAAACTATCCCCATTGAAATGTATCCTAGGTTTTTGATTTGGCTAATATCAGGTAGACATAAACCTCTTTAGCCAAATTTGTCATGTAAAAATGCTGTATATCAGATCAAAATAATGGCAATTGATTTTGCCTTTTCCTGATTATTCAGGGTCACGACATAGCTTAACACCTTTTATGACTTTCTGATTCAGGTAAAAGAGAAGGATACTCTCTGGTTTGTTCAGTTTTGTGTGCCATGGTGCAAACACTGGTAAATTCTTAAATCTTAAGCTTGTCGAATTAGTACTTCTTGATATCATCCTTGCATCTTCTTGTAGAAAATTTGCCAATTTTTGATTGTGTTTTTCTATTTGCTGCGATTTCCTTATTTGACTTGGAGAACTTTAGATTTATTTCTTAAATTCAATGCTTTTGCTATTTACAGCAAGAAGATATATTCTTTGTGGGATGAATTTGGAAAGGCTGCTGAAGGTGAGGACTCAGTGGAGATAGCACAGGTGGATTGCAGCACAAGTAAACCAGTTTGTTCAAAAGTTGATATTCATTCATACCCTACATTTAAGCTTTTTTACAATGGAGAAGAATATGAAAAGTACACAGGTATGTTATGACTTTAATTACTTCTGTGTGGTTAAAGCTGAATGCACGGAAATTTTTAGTTAATGGTTGTACTAGTTTAGGCACTTGAACATGATGAATAATGTTTACTAGAGCTATAGTTGGGTTTACAATAGAGTCATAGAAATTTTATCAGATAGTCAAGTAAAGACTCTGCTGGTCCATTGCCAACATAAGCAATGAGGGTGAACATTACTACTTCAGTACCTAGCCTGTCCAAAACTTCAGCAGTCCAACCTGTTCTAAAAACAGATAATTCTTCTCAGTAAAGGTTAGAGGCTTTATCCATATAAAATGGCTCACATCTATGTCTGAAATGAAAAATATCCATTCAAAAAGTGAAGGGAGAGCAATTTCTTAGATAGTTTGCTTGCATTTTCTTTTTGGTCTTCAGGTAGGATGCCTTTTCAGTCCTTTTAACCAGATTTGGCCTCCTTAATACGACTTTCACTGTCTCATCAATCTTTATGTCGTGCTACAATTGTGGCTTCTTGAATTCAACCATTGTTTAAAAGGGAGCAGAACTGATCCGAGCAGCTTCCCAGCAGGAAACTTTATTACATGTTCTAAATTCTCATTGTAGCAGTTGTCTTAGGTTTTCTAAAGATTTTGTAGACACCTAAAAATGTCCTTATGAAATTAGGAAAATTCATCTATTTATTAAATAGGCAGTTATGTTTATGTAATTAATTCATTAGCTTCTTTTACTATTATTTAAATAAATATTCCTATTTATTTAAATAATTCACTAAGCCTCTTCTATCCTAAAAATTAAATAATTCTTATTTATTTAATTTATTCATTTACCATTTGTTAATTCTCCTATTTATGGATTAAACACCTTTGTTTATTTTATAAATTCATAAATCCTCTTCTTTCATATTTAGCCTATCACCATCACTCACATGGATCAACTTTTAAATTTTATGCTTGCGCCACTTGTCGCATGTCTCTTCATTTGCCTCTTATGAGTAAAGTCAACACCTTTCCTACCTACCACTTCGTCCCAGACACTCATTTTCTAATGCCTCTTAATCTCCTTCACTCCTACCAAAACCCCACATAACCTTCAATCTTATTTAATCTCCTAGCACCTCTTAATCTCAACCGTTGATTTTCATGAGGTTTCCATAAAAGACATTTTCTCCTTTGCCATCTTGGAGACCTAATGCATTTGTGATCTTAAGCTATCTTGTACACTTGTGATTTTGAACCCTAAGAGATATTGCCCTTGCCTACTAGCATCTTTGAGAGTTCATTTGCTATTGCATCATCATTATATTGACATACTTGCATCATCTCCATTATCAATCAACCATCTCCATTCTCCATAGCCTCTTGTGCTTTGTGCTACAAAACTGAGAGCAACCACATTTCATCCACACAAGATCTTGGAAGATAGGAGGACAAGGGAATTAAGTGTTTCATGAAGGTATTGGTGTTGTTTGATGTTTATCTAAACTGTTTTATGCCTTTGTGAAGAAGTGCTCTCTTGATATGATGATTGAATTCATTGTGATTTCCTTGCTTACGAATGGGCTAGAATAGGTCTTCACATGTTATTTGCATTGTCAATTTCAATTGTTGTCAGATTCCATTATCGGGCTCCATCCTTGAGGACCTTTATGTTGGCTCCTCATAGTTAAAATTGACTTTGGGATCCTGGAAGTGCTTTCCTAGCAGTATGATTGAAAGGGTTTTTTTTGAGCTAGCTTAGCCTCCAAAGCTAGGTTTATTTCTTTATTTGTCTTGATAGTAATGTCTCTCCGGTCCTTATGTAGACACACTTTACTAACTTACCTATGAAATTTTTTACATATCCTCAGTTCCATTCTGTAGGGTTTTTTTTGGGATTTTTTTGAACGACAATGTCACGTTAGAGCTCATTGGAAGCACAAACATCACATAAGAGCTTTGGTATTGGATTCCATTATCTAGTGATGGCCACTTCCCTTTTCAACTTGCAAGTTTCCTCACTATTCCATCTATCAAATCATTTCATAAGAGATGGGAGTTCTTTCCTCCAAACAGTGGGATGCTAAGGTTAGTATAGTGGAGGTTACCAAGGTTGTAAAGACCTTAAGGTCTATATGATCTGAACTTTGTTTTTCTGAACTATTTAATCCTCAAAATAAATAACGGATTACACAACATTGATTCAGGGAAAGAAATAGTCAATAATACTTATGCAGATCCAAATCATTAAATAACAAGTTTTACCCAATAACTGTAAATTCAGGAATATATTTGTATTTGAAACTGATATAGAATTTCTTCACAACAGCAATTTAAGCTTTCAGATTACACAGAACTCAATATAGAGTTCGAACAATAACACAACAAAGAATAATTCTTGAGGGTTTCGTCCCAAGACCATGTAGAGCTTGAACAACAGCATATAGCAGCAAAGGTGATCTCTTGGGGGTTCCATCCCAAGATCCGAAACGTGCACAAAGGCAAACCAAAATATTAAAACATAACCAAAAAACCTAGCAGAATCTTCTATATATAGCTACTTGGGGTGGTTCATTAACTTGCCGTGCAAGGCAAGTAAACAATCTGATTTGGCCCCTTTCTAGAAGTTGGTAGAAGATACAAAACAGAAATAAAACAAAACAATAAACTAATTGTCTTCTAGGAGACAACTGCCATAACAAGACAAAACAAATCTAATTTCCTACTAGGAGACAACTGTCACTACAAGACAAAAATAGGCTTCTTCAAGAAGTTGGTGGTTTTTACTAGAAACTTAAAGACCAAAATCTGATTCTTTGCTTCCTACACAAGATAAGACTGCTCAGCTGGCAGCAATTTGATCTTTTCTTGATTTTTCTGGAAGGAGATGAAACTTCATAGTTCGCAGCCAACACTGTCCTCCAGGCCAGGTGGCCTCAACTTTATGGGTTCATTACAAAGGTTGTTGTACAAAATCCTACAACTGGTGGTTCACATATTTTTGCTGGCATTGAAGAAAGATCCTTGGTCTCAGCTTTTTGACCTTTTATCGTGAGGCTCTATTATAAATCTATAAGATCCCTTATTTTGTCGAGCTTCTTGAACTTGAGCTTTTTCAGCTAGACAAGTGTCATCTACAATTGATAATGGGAGCTTTGCTGTAGTTCAACAGTCACTGCATCCTCTCAGATTCCTATTAGTTTTAGAGGCATCCATGACCTACATGATGCTTCACCAACAAACAGTGAATAGATATGGTGAGATTTAGTCTTCTTTTTTCAATCGACATGAGGGATTAAACTTAAGGAAATCAACTGGCTCACTATTTATTTGGATAAAGGATTGTGATGTCCCCATCTATTTTGTCTTCAAATTTGCCCTAAAAAATTATAATAGCAACAAATTAGGGTTAGGGTTACATCTTACCAAATAAATATTTCTTCAAATAGTGCAATCTCTGGCTTGAATCCTGCAATCATAACATAAGAGAAATACACACATATATATTTATGTATGTATTTATATCCATTATTAGGGTTAGTCCATAACACGTAATATTCATATGGCATCTATAGTATCATTGCAAACACATTAGAGAAGAAGCACGATAGGTCTGCCTGAAGCTATCCCATGCTAAGCCGAAGAGTGGAAATTTGGCTCTCCTAGCCCCAGTGGCAGGCAACATGGACATCCATCCGGGGCCCCTACCTAGTGGGGTGCTTGTATTTGCTTTCCCTATCCATGCTTCATCCCTTAAGACTTAGTAAACATTATTATAGAGTCGGAGAGAAGGTCGTAATAGAGCATCCTTGATTGTCCTATCTAAGCCCAAGAGTGGAACTTTGGCCCTCTTGGCCCCGATGGCAGGCAACATGAACATCCATCCATGGTCCCTACCTAGATGGCAATCCTTATGATCCCTCTTTACAGACAGATTATAGGCATGGGCATCTCTATTTAACCATAAATAAATAGTTACAAACCTAATTGATTTTCAAATAATATATATAGGCAGTGATAATACCACAAGAGTTAATATGTGGTTACTAAATGCTGTAAATGACAGTCTGAAACAAAAGGGGGATCTATATGCCTGCTCTGGGTATGTCTTTGATATTTTTTACTCAGACCTCAGATGAGTATTGCAACTCAGACGAGTATTGCTGCTGAAGTATTCAATGATATTTCTTTATATTGCTGTGTAAACTATCTTGCTGTTAAATGTCCTTGTCTTTCTGCTGTTCGCATTTCTTCTTTCGATGCCATTCACTACCTTAATGATGGACTATATATATTTATGGGGAGGAATGAATGGTCACAACCCCCTGCTGGAGTCAATGTCATTTCTGAAAAGCCATTTCTCTTCCCTTTATTTAATTGGTAACAATTCTTAATGCCAGCAGTTACGTTAATAAGCCTTAATGCCATTGGTTATCTTAAAACAGTTTAATTACTTCAATGTTAACATACCTTAATGCCATCTATCAGAAAGAATACGGGTTCTGTTGCCACCTGATCATATATATGCTTGTTGTATCATTGTATTAAAAATATGGGCAGAGTTGAATGGAGGTTTGAATAATATTTTACAAGATAATCCTTGCTTCATCATTTTGCATTCAAATACATAACACATATATAGGAGTTTAGTCTCCTACATTATAGGAAACTGCTAAAACAACTCCCTAATTATACGAGTTCTAAGAACTCACCCACCAATAATCTCTCATACAACTAATATTATATATTTTCTAACAAACCATACTACCAATTATATTCTAACAATAATATAAAGTTATTTGTCAACAATTTTATAGCTAACCTAAATACTTATGTTTACACTAATTTCCAACACATTGCGGGCCCATGACAAGGATTGTGGTGAATAGACACAGCCGCTGACCCATTGTAAGATAATATTTAAGGCTATTTCAAATTACATTACATTAATGAGCTGTGAAATGGAAGCAATGAAACTGGAAATACGGGAATGAAATCAGAAAATTAACTACAGAACTGCAAATAGGATGCAACAGGGACCATGAAGCTGGATCCAGAAACTCACTGGTCTGGACACCAGAGCGTTGTGCTGTCATCCAGAAATGGAAGAATATTTCAGATTTTTTTCGAGGATTTGTTCGGATCTGTGAACAGAAAGACAAGGATACACAGAACAGTGTACCAGGTATAGCCAGGAACAAACAGAATGAATGGAATCAACTTAAACTATCTAGTCTAAATAAATTATTAATTATATAATAAAGGAAGAGAAAACCAAATCTTCGTGTGACATTTCATGAAACCTATAGCTAGGATAAGAAAAATGTTTGGGATTGCTTGGAGCTTTCTTTCAGGTCAAGCCCTTATTTTAGTCTTTTGGTTTCCATGGGCAGTCAATGGAATGAGGGAAGATTGAAAATGGTGCGTATGCTTAGTCCTATGTGCTTCTAGGTTCTAAAATCAACAAACTAATGTAAATCTAAAAGCTTAAAACTTTAGGTTTACAAAAGCTTAATACCCTAGTGTGTATGGAAGAAAAAGGGAGGTTGAAGCAAAAGGAAAACATCTGATACCTGTTCACTGTTCTTTGAATGCGGTGATGAATAGAACATGGAAAAATGTAATGGTAGAGTTTGCAGCAAGTAAGAAACAGTTTATGGAGATTGATCATCCAAAAGAGAAATGCTCACCACAATAGAAGGGTCATCAATAGGTACCCACAATATCCATTAGAGGATCCACAAGATAAGACAATCAACATGAAAAGAGTAGGTTCCTTGAGACAATGTTGATCAGCATGTGATGAAGTTCTAGAAACAAATATGTGAGAGCTCCCGTCAAACAAGAAAACAAGGTCTTCTAGGAAGTGCAGACAATTATCAAGCTGGGATTCAACAAAGAGGCAACTACTGTTGCACAAAAATAATCTCAAAGAGTTGGCTTTCATTTCTACTATTTGCACTGCTACATTTATGTTCATTGTTCACTTTTAAACTACATATTACAAGTTTAGTTATAAAATCTTGTAGAAAAATTGAGGAGTGGCGGTGTCTACATTAGCCAACATGAAATTTAGAGCTTTGTTAATGTCTTGTAGCTATCCCCACATGGAAGGCATTCTAGATAGATATGTTGCAAGGCAAGGGGCTATACAGTGACCTTGGGGACAAAGAAAAAACCAGTGAAGAGAATATTTAATGGTTGAACTGGTGTAAAGGGTTCGCAAGGATTCATAGGCATGAGTGTTTTGAAATGTTTGTAGCTTCATATTCAATACTAGATTACTCGACAAGAAGTATGAGATAAGCTTGTTAAATCATTTGGGTAAATTATTGAAATCAGGGCTGTTAAATTGTAAATTAGTTGTCTTGCTTATTGACTTAAAGTTTCTGCAGTCTCAATTGCAATATTGTATATCTAGGAAGGAAGATAATTTGATTATTGTGCCAAAGTTGTCTAAGTTGAAAAGACCTTATCAAATGTATGTGTTCTTATTTTCCCATTATTGGGATAAGATGATCTCTTTGGAGGCTATGAAGCAGCATAAGATTTAGATGTCGAAGACGTTCTCTTCATCTTCAAAAGATAAAAATATTTTCTGGCAAGGCTTTTGCCTTGAGTACAATAGCTTCTTTTTGAGATTATTGGGTTCTAGACTAAATACAAGGATGCCTTTGCTTCTGTTTATTTTGGCGTGATGTTTCTCTGCTTGAAGTCTTCAGATCTAGTACAATCGAAACAAAAGATGGCCAAATCAATGATGAACTGTATGTATTTGATCTTTAAGCTAACCTCCTTTATAGTCTACTAGATTTGTCCTCTGTGGAAGTGTTGTCATCACAAATTTTGATGATTTCAACTATTTGGACATATCAACTACTGGTCCTTGCAATAGCTGAGTGCAAAGAATATTGTCATAGACCTTTCTAAGGTATCTTGTAGAGAGGGTGTTTGGGTGGTTGCATTCTTAGAAAATATTGCAGGTAAAAGTGATGTAGGAGCCTCCCAGGCCTACAAGCAATTTTGCTTCAACTACAAAAGGTTGTTTTATGCTTGGTTTTATTTTGTAACTCTTTGTAGTCATTACACTCTAGTTAGAATCATCAAATATTGCGCAGTAGATCAGCAAATAGAATCGGGCGTATGGTAATGCATCTGCATGATATCATATTTTAATTAGAGCATCATTGGGGTGAATAGAACATGTTCATGTGTCTAGTTTTAATTTTATTATATGTTGTAAGCAGTGAAACACGGGGATGCATTCTCCCCCGAGTCACGCGTTTCCTAGACGGGGACGTCTGGAGACTTGGGGACAGGGATGGGGCACCCCCCGCCATAGCCACCGGGACATTTGGAGATGGTCAGGAGTCTCCGGGCCGTCTCAGGGACGGCCAAGATTTCCTTGAGCGTCTCGGGGA
>MU225231.1:541968-602573 GCA_018584345.1 Thuja plicata
CCTCAGACGTCTCAAAAGTGTATTTTTATTTAAATTTCTTTTTTCTTATATATATATATATATATATATATATATATATATATGATTGAAGGACAATTTCAGATCATTTGCAAACCTAATATGGGCAATTTATGAGGGTGTGTAGCTGCTATTTCATACATTATTGCTGATTACGCTGGCTAACCTAAATGAAAATCAGAACTGGGGTTTCTATATTGGGGTTTCCATGTTATTGCTACTGTCATATTTATCCAAAAATTCATTATCCAATTCCATTTTCATCTATGGTTGATTTCAATGTATAAGAGTTTCATATAATCAGTGGTGAATGACAGTATCACTGTCCATAAAATATCAGTCATTATCAGCAGTCATATTTGACATATTTGACACATACAATTCTATCTTAGTATTTAGTTTTTGCAATTTTGGTCTTTTACTAATTTGCCAAAGTTTCATTAGAAATGTAATTATCATCTTTTCATAACAAGTTTTTCAAGTACTATATGTATATCATCACCGTCACCCCTCCACCCCCCTTCTGCTGTCCCCCCACCGTCCCCGAAACCTCTCCCATCATCCTGTCACCCCCCGTCCCCAGTTGGCAGTGGACTGGTTGTAAGTAGTGACTTGCCAAATCAGCTTAAGGAGGTCTACAATTCTGGACCATGCTGACAACTAATTATGGTTGTGCATCATTGGTCCTAGGTGCTTCATGTTTAGAATCGTCTCAAGATTAGAGACATCTTTTCTCAAATGAGGTGATGACCATTTCTATGTTGCATAGGATTTTTTCAAATCTCAAAGTGGAATTAACAACAAATTATTTAATATTTGATCCATGGTTCTTATCTATGTTGTTGGATTCGTGCCAAAAGGCCCAAGTTTGAAGTTGGGTGTGGTCCGGGTCCGGTCTGGGTTCGCCCTTGTGTTCGGCAAGGGTGCCCATGTGGAAGTCGAGGCGAACCCAAGTGGACCCAGGCTGAACAAGTTCATTTCATCCCGTATTTTCCTTCTTTGTACCATTTATAATCTCTTTTAATGTTTTGTGGACAAGGCAAATCAGTTTTAGCACTCTCTGGACTGCTTCTGCAAGTCCTACTTCAAAAAACAAGTTCATCATCCTTTAAGTAGTTGGAGAATTCAGGATTTGTGTTGATAATTCAAGTAATGGAATTTGTACCCTGATTACAGATTCAGAGCTGAGTTTTCTTGTTCTATTTGAAATTTTGATGTGTTGGTTTTGTAGTTTTCCCATTTTGAACACACACACACACACATATGTATATATATATACACATAACACATGTATGTATGTATATGTTCAAACAAACACACACACAGATGTGTGTGTGGATGTACCCATACCCATACCCAACAAAATAAATTGCCATACTCATGTACCCAAATCCATATCCTGTGTCAGCATTTGTTTCTAAATTAGTAACTTAGGTTCTTACCCTAAGTGCATGGGGAATTGTACTACATTAATATCAAAGCCTAAAAACTTTGTTTCTCAAAACATTTTCATGCCCATTCAGATGCACTCACTATAGAAGGATCACATCCATTGGTTCAACAAATGAGCGACCTTACAAACACCAAGAAAATTGGACAATAACGCATAAACATGTACTTATGGTTCCAATAGAAGTGCACCATTTGTTCATTTTGGTCTTAGAAACACAATACCGAGAAGTTTTTAGATAGCTCCATGATTTCATGACTCAACATGGACTAGCGTTGATGCATCCCAATCAGCCACAATGCATCATCACAATACCTTTAGAGTGCAAATTAATCTTACATTTTGGTATTCAAGGGCAAAATCAATGAAATAGGGTTGGACAATTGGAGTCAACAACTTGAGTCATTTTTTTCCAATAACAAGTTTTGTGATGTTGGGAAAATTTCATTTGTAGCATTAAAAATGTTGATTATGGTGCACCACTAGTGAAAGGCAACTAATATGCAGCATGACAAAAAACATGATCACATTTGTGGAGTGACTTAAAAACTGTCCTATTGAAGGGATACTATTCTCTCAAGCATAATGAGGATGAATAGATGAAGTTCCAACAATTGTGCAACATAGAGATTAGATTGTTCGGATCTTATACCAATACGTTCTATGACTACCCTGCACACTTATATGAAGAAATTTTGGAACATCTCCATGCCCACAAATAGATTAGTGGGATTACCCCTACTATCCATGCTTAGATGGATTTTCTTACATTGGATACTCAGGACAATCATTTTGCATTGCATCCAATATTGAGGCTAAGGCACATAGGAAGCAACAACTTCTCTTCACAAAAGAAAACATGCATAGGAAGGTTATTTGTCATTTAAAGTGCATTACAATGTGTCAACATCAAAGATAAACATAAAATTTGAATTGTCTTCGCCAAATCCTAAGTTTCCCTAGACATTTACACTAAATAAGGACAAAGGGAAGTGACCACAAAGTTCAATTTGGCGTAATTATCACCACTCGTTCATTGAACAATTCACTGCTATGAACAACAATCTTTGGTTACACAAGCAACATTGAATTTTGTTGAAGATGAGACTAACCAAGAGCCTTAATGCCTCAACACAAGTACTCCTACCAACATTTTCGAAGAATGAGAACAGATTTTCCACATGAAGTTCTGGGTGAAGCGTAAACTTCCACTCTCATTGTTGATAACGGTAGTCCATAAAACATGATCACACAAAATGTTGTACAATGCCTTGTATTCCTTGCCAATTCACTCAGTTCTTTACTCGTTGGATAGCTGCAACACAGAAAGGAGATGCAAGTTAGTTGCCAATTTATGTTAAATTATGCTTTTAATCATATTCGTGACAAAGTCACTTCTGATGTTGCACCTCTAGAATTCTATGATAGTCTACTCAGAAGACTTTTTGTTTGTGACTGTGAAGGTACTTAAATCCTAAACCACAGTGTTGGAGAATTCATGTTGGTGATTGATATTTCAAGCTATGACAAATGTCACAATAGTCCAAACTTACTTTGGTATTAGCAAAACAATGCAACAAAATAATTGTGCACACATAGAAGTTTGTACTTCTAATGGTTTATACAGACATACCTACAGAATTGAGCAAACATGCTCCCACAACATCAACTAGACATGGTGCTATGATAGTGTGATGAGGTTTTCTTACCCATTGCTCCATTTAGCACTAGATCGATTTGACTTTTGGATCTTGCTTCCAAATAGGCCTTTGTTTCACAAAGAAGTTTGAGAGAAGGACAAAATTCAATGCAAAATCCAAGAATTGTTTGATCAATGAAAAGTCAAGCCAAATTTGTCCCCTTGTAGTTTGATTGTGCGTGTGCCCAAAAAGGATGGCACATGGCAACTTTGTATTAACTATCATGTGCTCAACACGATCTTGGTGAAGAACAAGCATCCCTCTCCGCACATTGATGACCGCCTAGATCAGCTGCGTGAGGCCTGCTACTTCATCAAAATCAACTTGAAATCAAGATATCATCAAATACTGGTCCAATCAAAGGATATTTGGAAAACTACATTCACAACACAAGGACTTTATGAATGGGCACTTGTGCCCATAGCAGAAATTATCAGCAAACAAAAAGCATATTTTTTTCAGAAAATTGGAAATTTATCAGGAAAAAAATCAGATTTAAATAAGCATAAAAAATGCAAGAATAAAGAGAAAAATCAATTAAAATTTTTTTTTTAAGGCATTTTAATAGAATAGAGATATATATAGATCAAATAAAATCAAGAGTTAAGCCCAGGAAGTATAGAAAATAAGTTTTTGTGATGTTTTTATTGCTGATTACAGTATTGTACAATGCATACTTCGTTGTGCATAAATAAAAACTAGAAGCTAATAGTGTTCAAATTTTCAATTACAAGCTAATAGTTTGTAAGTTGACTTTCAACAAAGTCAACTTACAAACTACATACAAAGTTCCAAAAAATTAGAACATTGCCAATGACTCTTGCTGCCACAAAGAGAGTTACACTAGAGGCCAGAAGGTCTTGGGTTAGAGCCTCTCCTGAGTTGCTCATCCACATCACTATCACAGTTGCATTCCTTAAGGAAATCATAATCATTACCACTGCCATGGACGTCATTATTTGTAATCAATCAACTTAGTATCTTGATCTTGGTCTTCCTTACTGGTATTTGATCATATAGAAATTAGTTTTGGCAATTGAAAATTAAAGACTGATTACAATTTATAATTGATTGCAAGTATTTCAAAACTCTAAGCTTGAGTTACTATTGGAATTGAATTATTCTTGTATAGCATTAGGCAAAATAACTTATATGATAATGATGGGCAAGTAATATTGTTGATCAGGAAAGTCCATTCATGCTTGGTGTAAAGCTTTTGATCTTCGTAATGGAGTATTTTTATCACTATGCATCATGAATTTTGAATTGAACCAAAACTATCTTGGACCTATTACTTGTATGTGGTTATATTGGCATATTAATAGTTATTGAAAGCTACTAGCATATAGGTTGGACTCGCAAACTGGAACTTGGTGGATAATTAGTTTTGGTACAAATAAATAACAAAGAACCTCTGAATTCGCTTATAAAGAGATAAAAGTTGCTGCTGAAATATTAAGTATTTTTTTTCGAGCATTGATTGCTTTTGACTGAAGCTATGAACCAGTGGGGTCACATTTGGGAGACCCCATCCCCATGGTGATTACATTGGTAATGCTGAGGCATTAATGCCTCTTAGATTTGTCTCGTGCTGGTTTCCACCTCCTTATCACTCCATACTCTTCTAATTGCTCCGACTCCTTATGTCTCCCCTCCTTATTGCTTTGACGCCTTATCACTCTGAACTCCCCCTTCTTATTGCTCCATACTCTCCTTATGTCTCCCTCTCCATCTGCCTTATCACTCCACCACGATTCCTTATCTCTCCGAGCTACTCCCCATTATATCTCCACCCTTCTTTCTCCATCTGCAACCTCTATGTCTCCTTGCAGACTTCCTCTATGGCAGTCTTGTATCTTCTTATGTCTCCCTGTGCGCATCCACCATGGCATGGCTCTCTTTATGTCTCCCGTCGGTGCCCATGGCAGTTGTCCATGCCAGCACTCGTAGCGGCAATCATTCTTTCTCGCCTGTGCTGGATCAACCCCTTCTCCATCAGCAACTTGACAACTGTGCAGGCGTAGACTCTCGTGAACAGCAGCGTCCGCCTCAGCATTTTTTTACGTCGTCCGTTCGTCCTGTGAGCGTACGTTTGAACTGCAGAGAATTCGAACCAATGACCTCCCTATCAGCAGGGATCACAACCACTGTTGCGTTGTGGGGACACCCCCAAAATATTAAGCATTTTGTTATTAGCAGATAGTTGATTAAATCCTCTAACTATATGTTTTGAATTTTTGGGAATCCTCCCAATAGGTTCACATATTATTGATTCTTTCTTGATACTCAATCAAAATTCTAATTTATACAATTATTTTTGTGAGTTAGCATTACAAGCACCGTGTATCATATATATTTGTAGGAACTAGATTCCCTAAACGGTTAGCTGTATGTAGCTTGAGTTTTGTATCTTTGAAATCTGCCCGCATACATGCTGTGCATTCTTTGTCTTGATTCTGATGAGTAAGTGTTTTTAGCAGGATTAAATAATAAAGATGCCATTGACTATGTTATAAAGCGATATGAGTGCTCATTGATCATTAATCTTTGTTTATAAGTTGTATTTTAGTTGGTCTTCGGTGTTTCATGTAAGCTACTTGTCTTTTATGTTGGTCTCTGATTCTTTATCTTCTTGGTTGACGATTTAGTCCTTTGTGTGTGTCAAAAATACTTAATAGACAAGTTCAAGAAAGGAACATGATGGAGTAGAGGAGTTTCAACAATCCTTAATTAACATGTTTGTAACTACCTTTGAAATAATAGCAAAAAAATACTGTCGCCTGTCATCATGTCATCCAAAATGTGTACGAAAAATATCTTCCCAGCCACAAAAATTTAGCCCATTTGTGTTCTTCAAAACCTGCCATCAAAATGGTAAACATGTCCAAAACTAAGAACTTCCTTTAAACATCCGTGTATATATTTCCCAAAAGACCAAAAAACCAAAAATGACAATAAATTGGTGGATAGGTGAAAAATATGTGGAAAATTTATGGGAGATGTTTTGAAACATTTATTTTAACGCAATTTTCATGGCCAAAACTGGTCAAAATTGATGACCACGATTTTCTTAAAATTCAACAAGTTTTACCAAGAAAAACTGCAACCTGTTGGAATTTGCAATTAATTGCAAAATTTTCTCATCTCTGTTACTTCTATGGTTATGCCTTTTGGCATAAACAATGCTCTTTTGATTTTCATGTACTTGATGAATGATGTCCTCAATGCACTTGTTAATTTTTTTGATTACCTAGGTGACATTGTTCTCTCTGGCAAGGCATGGGAAGAAACATGAACATGATGTAGCAGAGTTGCTGGATACGTTGCACTTACACAAGCTACAAGCTAACCTTAGCAAGTTCACTTTTGGCTCCTGTAGATTTAGTACTATGGTTATATTATCAGCAACTTTGGCATATATATTTTGGTGAAAATCGAGGTCTTTTGAGAGTGGCCTATTCTTCTCAATCTCACAAAATTGCAGTACATTTTAGACATGCCATTTGTTTTTTATCGGAGGTTTGTCCATGGATTTTCACATGTTACTTGGTCACTCAAATAGATTATGCATGTCCAAGACAATAACATTTCAATAGACACTTGTGCAACAACCACACTTTTGAGGAACTCAAATAATGTATTTATTTGCACTAGTGCTGGCTATTCTAGACACTGCATTTTTTTGAAATATATATAGATGTGTGACTATATGCTAAGTGCCGCACCACTCCAACATGGACATCCAATCAATGATCAATCTTAAACATCTAGTGACATTGTGCAATGGTACTCTACTTATGCGAAGGAGCTTTATGCCATAGTGTATGCCATCAAATAATGGTGCCACTGTATTCTTGGAAAAGAAACTATTATCCACTGTAATCACCAACCATTCTAATTTTGCACACAAAAAACCAGTTGGAGAATGTGTTACATATGAAGTGCATAATTGGAGATTGCCTTAGTCAATCACCCATCCATGCACTTACTAGCCTTTTAGAATTATGTAGCCACAATTTTTTTTTACCAGGGATAATTGAACATAGTAGACAAGTATTTTGCTTAGTGGTTCAGTGCACTTGTGCAAGACACACCTATGGGCGATTTTCACGTCTTTACAAGCTAGGACATGTCTTTGTTCCATTTGGCATTCCTCGACAATGCTAAATTTGGGAAGCATGTATTAAAAAATAGTAGGTCATTTTAGTTTTACGAAAATATGTGCTGCACACCATTTATTGGCCTCATACGAGCATAGACATCAAGTCTTGCATACCTTGCTGCTTTGCAAAACCTTCAAACATTTTATTGGGACATTACACTCCCTCTAGTGGTCCTCAACAATTCTGGCTATGAATCAGCATGAATTTTCTCAGTGACTTGCTGATCACAAGTGCCATAACAACTCTGTATTTGTTGCGGTTTACAGGTTTTCTAACCTGGCTTTCATGGTTGCTTGCAAGAAGACTATCATAACGTCAAACACCGCATGCATCTTCTTCAACCATGTTTGGCTTCACTTCAGATTTTCGATCTCCACTGTCTTTGACCATGACTGTCAATTTGTTAGCACTTCTTGGCAAACTCTTGAGACCATGTTAGACACACAATCAGACAAGTCTATAGCTTTCCACACAAATTGATGGGTAGATAGAGGTAGCGAATCGTATAGTGGCTCATCTATGAATTGACAATAGTGCACACTCATGCACATGGGATGATGGTCCACCTTTCTTCTAACATGCTCATAAGAGTGAACTGCATAGATCTTTAGAGCATTGCCCTTTTCAAACATTTATTGGACTCCAACTGGCAGCATCCCCAAGGTACTAGCACTTACTGAGATGTGCACATAGGAAGGGGTGGTGGACAAAGCTCAACAAATCATCCAATCTATTCAAGACTTCCATCAACATGCCCAACATAATCTTTAGCACAATCAAAATATAAAGACTACCATGATGCTATTGTGTGCCACACAATCTCAAGAAGAGTTGAATGACCTGAGCACAACAGTAGTTTCACTCAGTTCGCAGACTTGGACCCAGAGAACCCAAAATTTTCGACTTTGCAAAAACTCACCAAATACTTGGCAATGTAAACTATGTGGAAGGGCTGGCAAATTCTGAAGAACCTTGATGATAGGGGGTTGCAAAGAGAAAATGCATGGTTTATAGCAAAAGAAAAATTTGAAAAACATGTTTTAACCAATGTTTTACCTGCATCAACATTTTTACCTCTGTTTTTCCAGTGTTAGTAAATCATGAGTTAAAACTTGTAGAAACTCGCAAAGCAAAAAAAAATAGAGTACCCGGCAACTCGGCGAGTACTCGCAGAGTTTGCAAACTATGGTTTCACCCATCTGTGCACCTGTCTACACTCAACATACACCAAATAGCTACATAACAACCTTGCACCCGACAGTTCTCCTATTACTCAGTGCACAGTCTCTTTGTATCTTTGCACAACATTGTTCATCTCCATTTTTTGGCATTGCACATGGGTGCACATGCCTTCACTTGGATGCACTTGATTTGGTACCATATGTGTCTGACATGTGGATACATCTACACCACATATATATCAAACCACACGGATGCAATACTTGGCATCATACAAGTTTAACACTTGTCATGCTATTGTCCAAATGAAAAGTGCAGCATACACAAATGACACCTATTAGAAGATTGTTAAGGGCCTATCTGATGGCATCTTCATATAAATAGCCGTCCTGCACAAGTTACAGGCAAAGAAGCTTATACCAACAAGTCGTTGCATACATGACATTGCGTAGAGCTTCTTTCTTGGATCTAACTTGGATTTTCTTATGCATATTATACAAATTCTGTATATTAATACTTTAATTTGCATATTTGTCCAAATACTCTTCGGGTTCTTATCAACTAAACTCAAATTTCCAAGCTGAGGTGTTTGATGTAGGAGTGTCCTAGGCCTACAAGCAATCTTGCATCAACCAAAGTTTATTTGTTTTATGTTTGTATTTTGCAGCTTTGCAGTATGCATGTGCAAAAAAGCATGCCTACATGTCTAGCTTTGAATTTCATGTTGTATTGTAAGTGGTGGCTTGCCAAATCAGCTTAAGAAAAGTTGTGTGCCATGATTTTGAGCTTTGTGCCAACAACTAATGTCATTTGTCACATTATTGGTCCCAGGGTGGTTCATGTTTAGAGCTGCTTCAAGCTTAGACAAAGAGAAGGTAGCCATTTACACATACCATAGGATTGTGTCAAATTCCAAGGGTGGACTGAATGAAATTATTTAATATTGGATCTGTGCTCCTTATCCTTCGTCTGTGGGGAATTATACTATGTTTATTAGTCTGTGCAGTCCTACCACATCAACATTCACTATAGAAAGGTGGTTGAATCACTGAGAGTTGAATAGTGTAATATCAGCCTAGGGAGGCTATTATTGGAAGTCACATTCTAGTTTAGCGAATGAATTATGTTGTAACTAAAGGCTGATGCTAAAATCAAATTGTAGGCCCTAGTAGGAGCAGTCATTGATGTAATTTTAGATTGTGTAGCAATGAAATATTAATTTAGTTCATTTTCATATTGTTTTTTGATAATTGAATTCCATTGTGCATGATTGAAGAGTGTGTTCAGCTGCATTGTTAGATGGTTCTTAATTAAACCCTTTGTCGATTACTACATCAAAAATTTTGATAGGTGAAAGGCATAGAGAGCCAAGGTGTTTAGTTTAGTTGGCACACAATGGCCTGATGTCTTTCCCAAAGGCATCGTTGGCATCGATTTTTGGGACCAAGTATGTGCCTACATACATTTATGACTTCCCAAGTTGCATATGAGCATGCTTTATTATGTAAAATAGCGATCCTGAAAAACTTAAATGGTTTCAACGTCTTTTTTGAGAAGTAGCTGGGACTTTAGATCAAGTGAATCCACATAGATAAAACAGGAAATATGCAAACAACACCTATAGATACTTGTTGTGACATTTTCACACATCGCCCCATTGCAAATGGCAACCCCTCGCATTTTTGTCCACTTGGTTGTTTGCTTTTGTGTCCTTAGTAGTTTTGGCTCAGTTCCTCGAGGCTCCTTGTGTTTTGAATGAGCATTGAGTTATTTATGCTAAGTTTGGAGTGGAATATCACCTGCCTTGGTTTTGAAAAAGGAAGTTTTGCGAGGGATAGTGAGTTTGGCCAAGTATGAAAGGAGAATTGATCTTTCAAAGAGAATGCCAATGAAATCTTGAGCGTTTTGATGAACTTACTATTTTTGGAAATTTCTATTTTTAGTATGTTTCACCTTATCACCGATTGGCCTAATTTTGAGTATGTTTCACTGTGTCCCGAATTGGTCTAATTTTGCTTTTAAACAAACTTACTATTTTTAGTAAGTCTATTTTTTGTAGGTCTATTTCTGGCAACTGATAAGCACTGACAAAGGAATAAACAAAGAGTTCCCAGTTCCAAATCCAGAGGAATGGACAATCAAGGTAGTTGATCCAAAATTCACCAAGTCTGAGAACATCCTTGAAAAATGTCCAAAAGAGGAAAGGTCATGAAAAATGTTGAAATTCCAATAAGTATTGGGGAAAATCCTTCTCCATCCCAATGAATACTCAAAAGCGGAAAGGCATGAAAAGTGTGAGAAAATGGTTAAGTCTTTGAAAAATCCATGGCACCCTCTATAATATGTACTCACGTTTGGAAGGGAGGTGAAAATGTTAAAAGTGGCTAAGTATGCAAAAATTCCTTGTCCAAGCTCCAAGAGCGCCCAAGAGCACTCCTCTTAAGGCCAAGGAATTCCTTCAAAAAAAGAAAAATCCTCCACCAAGTCTAATAGCGCCCATGAGCGCTAATCCTCTATGGGCATGTAATTTTCCAAAGTCTCAAAAATTCTTCCTTGAGTCTCATTTGCACCCAAGGGAGGGAATTCATGGGTTGCAAGGAATTTTTCCAAAACTTCAAAATCCACCTACATGTCTAATGTGTGCCCAAGGGCATGGATTGCCTATGGGCAAGGATTTGTCTTAAAATGCAAAATTCCCTCTCTATGTCTCAAGTGCACTCTAAGTCACTAGTTTACTAGTTAGAAGGAATTTTCATGAACTCCAAAAATCCTTGGCTATGTCTCATGTGCACTTTAGTGAGTTAAATCACCACGATCAAGGAATTTTTTCGAAGTGGCAAAATCCTCTTACCTTTCCAATGTGCGCTCAAGGAAGAAATTGCAAGGTGTTATTAAAATTTGGTTAAGTGTGAAATCCTTGATTATGTCTCAAGTGTGCCGAAGACTAAGATTGAACAAAACATTGGAAATATTGAAATTTGCATAAGTGTTGAAAATCCACTTCCATATCTAATGTGCGCCCATGAATTAAAGCGGTGTGATATTGAAGTTAAATGCCAAAATAAGTATTTTTTCAAAAACAATTAAGGTGCCAATGACACATGGCGTTTAAATGTGAGTGATTTTTAGCAACTTGTAAGATTACAAGAAAGAATCTCTCTCAGAATAGAAACTTGAAAGGTTTTTTTTGGAGAACATTATTGTAGTTGCTAAAATTAGCCCATCACCGACATAGCAAGTTGGTAGGCAAATTTTCTATATAAGAGGGTTTCATTTCATTTTTCACACATCAAGTTGAAGAATTTGAAACAAAGGGCGCGAGTTTTGAGAAAGAAGAAGCAGCTTATAGTGAATTTTAAAATGAAGAGGTTTTCTTCTTTGATGTTCAAAATTATTCCAAGTCTGCAATGAGAAGTGTAGAAATGCTTTTTATATATTTTAATTTCTGGACGCCATTCTTATGTTATTTATTCTTGTCTTGGAGGAAGAAGATGACAAAATCCAAAGGATTAGACTTGCCAAGACAAACTCTCATCAAGAGTTGAAGGGATTTCTTCCAGAATCGAAGATTATTTCAAAATGGAAAGACCTTGGCGACACAAACTTAGGAGGCCAAGAAAATAACTAGAATTGGAATAATGGTGGCAGCTGGCTTCCTTCTTGTCATCTAGTGTTCTGATCTGATTGTAGAATGTGCAAAGCATTATAATTCAAAGCATAAGGTGATTTGGGCTCTAGATGGTAAGTTGGCGAATTTCACTCCACAGGGAATTGCTGAGGCTTTTGGAATTCTATCTTTTCAGTCCATGGTGTACAAAACGAAAGAGAGGGCACTAAGGGTCTATAATGTTGGAACTGGCAATTGTGTAGAAGTCATCAACTGCAAGTGGCTACAAAAGCCCAAAGCTCATCATTCCAAAATGCCCGAACAAATGTCTGGATGGATCTAAAGTAGGAGTATAGTGACCTTGTGATGTTAGTAAGTAGAATCATGGGATGTCCACAGTTTTGCATCTTTGAGCCATGGATGTGGTATTTTATTGAAGAAGTGATGAATGGAGTCAAGGTTATGGACTGGTCGAGAATGATCAATGACAACTTGGACGAGCAATTTTGGAATTTGCAGCAATCCAGAACTTTTTATATGAGCTCGTACATTGTATACATGCCAACAAGGATAACCAAATATGAAGGATTGGGATGCAGAGGACACATAGGATGTGGTCCAAACCAGTTGAAGGTGCATGGATGCTATCCTCAATTGCACTTTTATGGTACAACTAATTACCAGAGAGCCAATGATGCCTTTGCCATGCATATTGTCTGATCTCTTCAAGGTGGCTTTCACACGAGGTTGTCACAGGAAGCAATGAAGTTGGTGGAAAAGTACGGCTCTTGGTTCATCTAGTTCCCAATATTCTCTTATATTTTGCTTCATGGATTCTCTTCTCATCCTTACAAACTTCCAAGATATCTAATTGATAAAATGGTGCTGCTAGAAGTCACAAGGCAGTTAACAACATATGACAAAATCCAGAAGATGTAGAGGAAAGGTGGAATTGAATTCCCAATCATCATGGGAACTTCTGATGAAGTATGTCCATTGCTACCAACAGTTGAAAAGTCAGTAGAGGAATTGTAGTTCTATCACCCTATCATTTCATACAACGACATATTTTGATCCTTAAAATAAAATAGCGATGGTTGCTGGCAGAAAATATAGGCATAAGATGCATCTTGAAGATTATTGGGCCAATGCCAAAGATGATTAGGAAGTCAAGAAAAGAATGTATTCTAGGTTACCACTCGGAATGATCAGAACGTGCAGGATACATCCAGTACCAGATCAAGTGGAAGAAGATTCGAATGTGATTCAGCCTAAGTTCAAGAAAGAAAGAAGCTAGTTGATTTAGCTGCCCAATTGAATTGGGCTTGAAGAAATAGATCTCGATATGTTATCCAGACCAGTCACGAAGTTCACGAGGTGGTGGATGAAACGTCAAGTTAGCAGATTGTAGACCGAAGAATGTTCTCTTGACTAATGATTTGGGAGATCAAGAGTCGCAGGATAGTAGAGTTGAGCTATCATTAGAAGTTGGAGCGAAAGAAGATCCACCAAAAAAGGAAGAACGTGGGAAAGGGAAAAGCATCATCCATAATGAGCAGCCAAAGAAAAGGCCAGATGTGCCAAGTGAAACGCCTCCATAGAAAAGACAAAGGCCAAAGATAGCACCATCACCACCCACCAATTCCTCAAGCATACAAGATTTTGATATTTTTACAGGGGAAAGGATGGAACCAACAAAAGATGGTCTCAAGACCAAATAACTCTACCAGTACAAGATAGGCAAAGTATCAATGCTTCCTAGGAATTTAGCCAAAGAGGAAGAGCAAGGACCTCCTGCATAAATAAATCTCCAATTTTAGGAATCTTTCGAGACAATGCTAGCTGAAGGATTAGGAGAGCTAGAGATTCCCATCCTAGAGGAGTATCACGAAGAGACAATCTTGGAGCAGAAGCAGATACAAGCATATGATCAACATTCAACCACTCCAGAATGGTTGAAGGAAAGGATGCAAAAGGATCCTAAGGAAGAGATCAATCCTGCACTTGAATTGTAGGAATTTTTGAGCTGATTCAACAAACCAACAGAGAAAGGCAAGGCAAAGAAGTTCTCCAAGGTCTCTAGGGATGAGTTAGGATCCAAAACTCTACATATAGTAGTGCCAAAAGTTAACAAGGCCAACGATAAAATTTCCCTAGAAGAGTATGATGTGACGACAATTGACTTAGGGCAAGCCACCAAGGTACAAGTGATGGAAGAATTTGATGATTCTTCTGAGATACTGAAAGAACAAATGAAGATGGAAGAGAAATACAAAAAAATGAAAAGTGAGATCAAGGCTCTGTGTGGGTATTTGCAACATCTGACAAGTCTCGTTGACAAGAAGATTAGACATTTGTTCCCCTACAACTCTTCCAAAAGAATCAATGGATGACATTGAAAGAATGAGGACGTTCATGATTTATGGAAGAGCTCTAGCTAAGGCGCTGAAAATGGGTGAAGGACGTTCATGATGTTGCATATAAGTTTGTTGAAGATTTGGCTCAGATGTATGGAAAACTCTAGCTATCCTTGGCAGGATACAGTACGTGGATCAAGCATGGGAAGATATATCTACTAGAATAAGACTATCTTACACTTGGAGGCTTTGATGGAGATTCCCAGGTAGACCCTGATGGATGGTGGATAAGAGAAAATGATGCGTATGATTTCTCCTGATGGTATGGCACAGTGGTCACAAGGAAGAAATCGTTTGAGAAATCAAATGAGGAGTCAGCTCGACTGAGGAAGATGATCGGGAACATCTAGGAAAGAATCCTCAATGTAGTTGAATCACTATTCGCAAAGAGATTGTTTGATGAAGAAATGATAACAAATGGCTTGAACAAATTGGAAGAATTATTTGGCACAAATTCCTTTTTGGAAGATGACTTGGAGAATATTTTTGTATTCTCAAATATTATGTATATGATTCAGGAGTCAACACTAGATTGGGAGAAGATCTTCAACATGTGTGGAAAGGACATAGCTATTATGGAGTTCTAGCACGAGACTGACCAAAGTTTTTATGTGGATGATCTAGAAATAGTAATGTCCAGATTCTCTGCATTTAGAAAGGGATCAAGCATAATCTATTCTTGGTGAAAGGGCTTTAATGACTTAGTGGGAATCTTATCTCATTAAGGATCGATTTGACCCACTCTCCTGGTAGTGGGCGACCCATCCTCTCATTTGCCCATGTGGACCCACCACTTGATAACAAAGAATGTCTCCATGGCCGAACCATAATTAGTGCTGATGTGGCAAAATTTGGGCCGTCCATTGCATTATGAAACCTATAATAAGGGTTCGCCCCCTCATTTGTAACAGAGTGAACCTTGGGAGATTGCTGCTACAAGCTACCAGAAATAAAGAGTAACTCATTGAAGTTTGGTGATTACTTGTATTGTTTTGGGAGTTTGCATGGTTTCTTGTTCCTCAATATATTATATTTGCTTTCAAGTTGTTAAATGAATGAGATTGATAATATTGTTATGGTGAAATCGTTTGCTCATGCCTTTTGCAATTAGATGATTTCTATCTGCAGTGTAAGGTTGGTCTGAGCCTTTTATGTGAATGCTTATCTTTAGTCATTGAATGTGCATTGTTCTTATGACGGTGTTCATTTGTGGTATGAAAATTCCTTGCACAACCTTTGAAGATTGCACCTCCTTTGTGTAGTTGGTTCAGCGAAGCCAAGGGTGGTAGATTTCACTTGAGCAGTTGTTATCTTTCAAGATCTTAGGATTAGAATAGGATCTCTCAACCTTTATCTCATTTACTTTCAGTACATTTCGTGAAACACTTTGAAATACTCTTCATTGCCAAATCATTCAAATAGCTCTCAAAACCACAACTGTCAAAGCCATCTTGAAAGAAATTATGTAAGTCCCCTTGGATTACTAGTTTACATCAAGCCAAATGAGCTCATATCCATTACAAAGTCGCATGTTCGCAGTATGAACCTTGGAGTCACCTTTATAATCTTTGCAATCTTAGTACACAAGCGGTCTTTTTTCAAGAGAGGAGAGATTGTCCATTGACACTTTATTTTGTGTTGGTGTGGTCTTAAAACACCCATCAACAATACTAAGATACTTACATACAATTCATGGTATTTAGATGCAGCACATAGTTACATACATTCCATAGTAGGACTATGTTGGAGAGAGGAAGAACCACACATTTAGGAAAATTACCAATTTGATGAACCAAACCAAAACTCGGGCCTTGGGTTTTGTGCTGAGGCCATCAACTGTGTGATTAAATTCAGAGATGTACTACTTATCAAGTGGAGCACAATGTCACCCTAAAAAAGTTTGGAGCAAAAATAAGTTGAATTCTTCCCACTTTTGTGTCTTTGGCTATGCATGAAGCTTGGTTGTTTATCTTTGATGAAAACTTCAAGATCATGGAGGAGAAAAGGCAACCTTGTGTTCTAGCTAGCTATTATTGAAGAGGTAAAGATCTATTGGTGTTTTGCGCTAAGCGCTCAAGAAGTACTTTTTAGGCTACATGTTCAAGTTGAATAATATTCATCAGCCATGTTCAAGTTGAATAATACTCATCAGCCTGTGAGTCACCATCTTCTATTTCTTTTCTTTCATCGTTTATTTCTTCTTTTCTACCTGCTGCTTCTCTTGATGATGATGACTTGTTGGATGATGTAAGCAAGGGGATTCAATAAGTTGCAATTGCACCTCTTTTTGCACAAGGAATCATAACTATGTGGTGGTAATAAGGCAGTATGGCAGCGTAGACTCCCAAAATTGACAATTCCCATTTGGTCAATTTATTTTCATCTACTCCCTCTATCCCATTAATTAAATAATTCGTAATTATTTAATTAATTATCGATTATTCTTGTATTTCTTAGTCAGCCTCCCTAGGTAATTAATTCAATCAATTTACCTATTAAACTATACTGCTTAGTCCATTTCACCTATTAAATTGAATAAATCCCCATATTTATTTAATTGAATTCATTTATCACCCTTCCCACCAAATTTCCTTATTCCTCTCTCCAAATGTCCCATCCTCCTACATTTCCCACTTGCCTCCTAATCCCGTTCTTAATCTACTTAATTATCCCTCTAATCATTTGCACATGAAGGGGTCAACCTTTGCCTTAAAATGACCTCCCAATTTGTCCAATCAGCCTTGAAGTCTTCCTTCTTTTGGGAGGTACCCCATGAGTCTCCTCCCCATGTGTCACAATCAAGGAATATAAAATTCCTTTATTCCCAATCTTCCTTACACTTAACTACGGGGACAAGAAATGCCTTTATGGCAAGATCTTGCCCATATTCCAAGGGTATCATTCCCAACCACCACCTTCCTCACGTCCTCTCCTAGGTTGCCACTTGGCAATCTCTCATGCTTTTAGAGAACCAATTGATCCTCCTCCATTGATCTTCATGCAATCAATCTTGACCCTCCAATCTGTCTAACTCTTTCCATACTCCCACACTTGGCCATTTTTCATCATCACATGCATTTTTTGAACCCAAGAGCACTGATATGTTGCCCAAATTATTGTGAGCACACATTGAATCTGACATTGATGGACAAATCTACATGTCAAGGAGGTCATCATACCTTTGGTGTCGATGGATTTGGTGATGGTTTGATCCCTTTTTGCGTAATCTCGATTGTTGTTGTGTTTTAATTTTTTTGAGTTGATTTTTATGTTATTTCAAATTCCTTTGAAAGTATTTTTCACTGCACAGAGGTAGATGATGCCCCTGAGATGTGAGATCTTAGACAACTGGAGTGTGCCTTGTTGCATTCGCAGTTTGGGAGAATCCATAGACTTTTAGATATGTATTTGGTAAACTAAATAGGATGATATGATGGACAAAATTATTCTTTCTAGATGAAAATAACACTTTTGACTTCATCCCTGTATCTGACCATGTATGTCAGGTCATATAGGAAGTAGAAGGTTCAGTTGAGAAGTATAAGTTTGGCTTAGTTGCAAAGAGATTCTCCTAATTTGAGGGTATTTACCATTCAGAGACCTTTGCATTTGTTGCAATGATGACTTTTGTTTGCGTTATCCTTTCCCTGGCTATATCGCTCGCACAGTTTGGCAGTACAACAGATGGACATAATGAGTTACTTTTGCCGAGTTCTTCTCTTGCCTGCCTGTATATAATCAAGCTATAATAATTTCTCTATAGATTTAGATAGGTACCTCAGGTTTAAAATGGGAAGATAGATGGTTTCTTGCTTGCCTCAGGTATTTTCTATTCAGAGACCTTTGCATTTGTTGCAATGATGAATTGTGTTTGTGTTATCCTTGCCCTGGCTATATTGCTTACACGGTTGGGCAGTACAGCAGATGGACATAATGAGTTACTTTTGCAGAGTTCTTCTCTTGCCTGCCTGTATATGTTCAAGCTACAATAATCTCTCTATAGATTTAGGTAGGTCCCCCAGGTTTAAAATGGGAAGATAGTTTCTTGCCTGCCTTCGGTATTTTCATCTGCCACTTGCATCTATAGCATACACACAAAGGTTTTTATGATGAGCACTTGCTTCTAGGTATTTTCATCTGCCACTTAACATCTAATAGCATACACGAAAAGGTTTAATGTTGACCACTTGATTCTTGTACTTTTATGTTGATGACTTGATCACCAGAGGGAGTTCCACCTCTTTGATAAAGGACATCAGGTTGTGTCTGCTAGAGCAGTTTGAAATGTTCGATGTGGATCTACTTAGCTACTTTTTTGGTCTTTAGTTGACTTGGTTTGTGATTGGGATCAATCCGCCATAGTTGATGTATGCTTTAGGCCTGCCAGGCAAATACCAAATGCTTTACTGTAAGCTTGCTCCATCTCTTTTTCATTTCACCCCTTTGTTCCAATAGTTGGAGAGTAGTCTTCTATTTTTGCCTCATGGCACCTTTATCTTTCCCTTTGATGCTGCCCTTGTCTCTGGCTTTGCACAAGACTTGCATGAGAGCCTCTAAAAAGTAGCAAAGCTCATTTGTGGTATATTCAGGGTACTATTCAGTTAGATATACAGCCCAGGGATTCAGCTCAGTTAGTGGGTTACATGGACTTGGAATGGTTCAGAGTTGATTGCTGTTTTGGGCTTTGGTTCAGGCACAGGTATGGGATACAGGTACGGGTATGGAATTTTTTCTTCCTTGGGTACGGGTTCAGGTTCGGGTTCGTTCGTATACACACACACACACACACACACACTCATATATTATAAGTTTATATATACATGTTCAAACATCGAAGTTATAAATATGAAAAGAAGAGTGATACTCATAAATCCACAATTGCCAATAAAATTATAAATAAAATTACTTGTATTACTGATATAATTTAAGATTACACACATAACAAACTGACATCATTCTGAACATGATCAACAAATATAACTATGGTCTGGCTGTTACAAATCTATCAACAGTAATGTACACAGATCTACAAATAAAAAAAATCAATCCTTGACCTTCAAATGAATTGAAGTAGATTGCTGTTCACAACTGTCATACACTAAGGGCATCACATAGACCAATTTTGACTTGATGAATCAGAAATACATACATAAACTGACCTACTGCCTTTGGGTACTTCCTGGGTGCCTGGGTTCGCTGTGGGTTCTTCACAGAAGGACCCACCGCAAACCCAGGAAGAAACAGTACCCAAAGTGTACCAGTACCAGGACCCAGGCCTAAATAGCAGAACACGGTAACTGAGCTGGCAAATGTTAATTATCATAGCTCTGGTCTTATTGTTTGATAATGTGAGAAGCAATTAGTTAGTGCGTTATCTTTGACAGAGGCGATGCACAGAGGAATAAAGCTTGCCAGCTAAGAGGCTTTATGGATGTTTGAGCTATTGACCAAGTTTGGTCTTCATCAAGAGCAGTTTGACCATTTTGGGTGACAATCAAACTGCCAGTGCAATCCACATAGCATGCAACCTAATGAAGCATCAACATTCAAGCATATTGAGATCCACACAAATTTCATCTGGCAGCTCATCCAACATAAATGTGATCAATCTGCAGTACTGCAACAGGGTTGGTAGACTGTCTTTTTTTTAACCGTTTGCAACAGTCAAGTGTGTTTAGTTTTAGTCATTATACCTGAAGGGTACTCCAGTTCCTTCTCTTTCCCCCAATTCCTCACCTTAATCTAAGGGGGGATTTTAGTGTATAGGTTTTCTCTTGGACCTAAACACACTAAAGTTGATCCATTAGTATTACTTATGTCTATAAGTACATTCTATTGAAGAAATTTGAGGAAATGACGTGAGAGAAGGTGATCTGCTAGTATTACTTATGTCTGCAAGTGCAGAGCTAGTGTTATGCTTCATAGGAAGGAGGTCGAGGTTCAAGAAATTTGAGGAAATGATGTGAGAGAAGTGATCAATCTCGTTGAACAAAATTGACTGCTTTTGAGAAGTTAGGGCACCCAACCTGAAAACAGACTTGTTATCTTCATGCTCTAGAGTCAATGCTGCTATTTAGCAGGGTGGATGGTTCACAGATACAATTATACAAGTATATTGTAAGAATAGTTGATGGTTGTATCCTTCATCTTCTGCTCAATTCTTGTTTCATTTTCCATGTTTCTATCAGACTGCAATTGCAAATTAGTTCATGTCTATAAGAAACAGAAAAAACATGGAAAGTTAAAAAAATTGATTAATTTGGAGTTTGATTTGTTTTGATAGTAAATTCAAAAATAGAGTTGGGAGAATTTGGTATTAATGTCTACGGAAATGCACTAGTGTTGGTAGGTTTTCTAGGCTTGACTCTCTATATTTGTAATATTTAAATAAGATGCTGGACTTTTGCTTCAGGACCCAGGGATGTTGAATCCTTAAAAGCCTATGTGGAGGATAAAGCAGAAAAACTTGCTAGAGGAGAGCTAGAAACCGAACAGGCATCACTCTGAAAAAAATACTGTAAACTTTCTGAACCTGTATCAAATCCACTCTTTTCCGCTGCGCAAGTATTGGATAGAATACATTCTGGACATGAAAATTAATGTCCGTTTTCTTGAAATAATTTTTTTTAATACTTCGCTTTTGTTTTATAGCAACAGGTGGCAGTGAATTATAAATGGGATTTTTCTTGAATATCCAGATGAAAAATGAGGAAAATAATGAGGTCAATCTGGAATACTAAGAGAGACAGCCAGCCTTGGTTGTACTCTGCAATACCTTTCAATTTTGGGTACATGCTTTATGAGGGTGTGAAAATTGATTATATGATTGCATATATGTAGTCAATTTTTTTAGTAATGATCACATGGCATTAATGTATGTCAGATTTTTTGAAATGTTCTTGATTGTATAATATTAATATTTTACTCTTGCATTCTAATCAGTTATATCAGACTTTCTTGTAATTTACTCAACATTCAAATGTAAGTATTATTTGCAAAAAAAAAACCGTTGCATCAATTGTCCAGATCCTGTGGCTGGTAGTTTCAATCACCTGAATTTATCTGTCACATCCTTTAATTTGTTTACCCTTTGTCTAATGGGAAGCAAGTTTCATATTTGATATTTCTATGTTAGGCAACATTCTGTAAGAAGAAAGAAATGGGTCAATAAAAAGGAATGCCAAAAGTATCTACTAAAGAAAGCTAAAAAAGTGTTCACTGCGCAAGTGTTAATCTTGCTAGATTGCATGGTATACATTTAAAAGCATGAAATGAAATAGCCCGTTCTGACAGAAGCAAGCCTGGAGCTCAAGATATGATTTTAAAGTGAAAATTACATCATCCATTAAGCTCTTTGTCTCTTATAATATGTTTATAGTGGGCAGCAAAATGAGGTGATTTCCATTTTAGATGATGGACTGCACTAGTTTTTAAGTTGTCCTTAGATTCAACGGAGTAATCATTTCTAGAAGTAAAAGACGTGGTAGCTCTCCTGACATCAGATGCAATTGATTGGTAGAGCTAGGTCCATTGGGGTGTGTCAACTATTATTAGCCAGCCTATTTTTGTCGGCACTTGTGTCTTTTATGTTGTTCTCTCCAAGTATAGACTAGAGAGTTCTCATTATGTTACACTATGGTGATATTGTATAGTTTACATGTAAAAATATGCACAAAGTGAACTGTTATTTCTCGCATTCGCTATTTCTTTTTCAATTTTAGTTTGACTGCCCAAAACATTATTTCAATTCTGTATGCTAAAATCTCAAGGCACTTGATTCCCGTACTAAATTAATTAAATTGGAGAAAGTCAAATTAACTAGCAACTGGGGATGGTTTCCTTTATAGGAAAAGAACTGGATATCTCTGGTAGATGGAAGAGGATGGTACATTCCTTTGAGTATCTAAAAATTCAGTAATACGTAATCAAGTTTCATAAACTAGATTACCTGGAAATGAGATACTCAATCGTTAAAAGGCATAATCTTCATCTTTATTTCATGCAATAATTATTAGTAACTGACAATTTGTCCATATTATTGTTTATTATTTTGGTTTTGCCCAGTACTGTGTATGTGGAAAACATTAAAACACATTAATGAAAATCCCATGAATTTTAGGTTGACACTACTACTCATCTTGGATTCACCTTGGCAAACACCTGACATCCCATTTTCTTAAACCTGAGCAGATCCAATGCTGGACTCTTCTTTGATCGTTCCCCATTATCCAAATTGAACCTTTGGAACCACTGATTTATAGGATGTAACATAAATTTACAAAAATGTTGTTAGGCGTTTTTAAAGCTACCATGCTAAAAGATCTTTCACAAAACCAAATTACGATCTCGGGGTACTTGATTACCTCACTAACACAATGAAATTGGAGAATGCCAAAGTGACTAGCAGTTGGGGATTGTTTGTTTTCTTCAAATGAAACTGAATATCTCTGGTGGATTTAAGATGACAGTACTTTCTAAATGTCTGAAAATGCAGCAATATCTCATCAAGTCTCATACTGGTAGGCTACCTATAAATGAAATGCTCAAATGTTCGAAGGCCATTCATCTTTATACATGCAATGCCTATTAGTAATGAACATATGTCACTTTTTTTTTAATCTTTTTGTTTTTGAAACTTGGAAGTATTGCTTATGCACACGGAACAATAAAGCAAAGATGCAATTCCTTCAAATTTTAGGTAGATGCTTTTTTCAATCTTAGATTCAACTCTTAGCACTAGCAAAACATCTCATACATCCCGCTTAAACCTTGAGGTTTTCAACGCACCACACCAAAAGTTTTTTTCACAAGACTCAACATTTTATCGAAAAATAAAGTTAAGGGTTACATCAAAATGGACATCCAACCAAAGATCTCAACTTTTGAGATTGAAATCGAGCAACTTTAGTTGCTTAAAAAATTGAACATAACCAGAAAATTTATGGGGCCCTTCTTGTAGAGAGAAAAACAGTGTTGGTGCATGCCCGTCTTGAGGCGGGGGTGGGGGAGATAAAATCAATTCCTATCACTACCCAAAGTGTTCACCCTATAAGAAACATGGGCTATTCTAGTTTGTTGGCATACAAATCTATCGATCCAAATTAGAATCAAAACTTATATTTTTTTGTTTAAATAATTTATAATGAAATTTATAGTTAATTTAACTGCAATGTTTAAAATGAAAGCTATCATGGGCTATAAAGAGACCTAACCAGGAATATAATTTTGCTTGAAATGAAATAAAAACGAATCTAATTTACCCTAGTATACATGCAATCAAATATATCCTTGTTATGAAGGAGCCCTCATAGTTATTCAATAAAGAGACCTAGCTAGGAATATAATTTTGCTTGAAATGAAATAAAAACGAATCTAATTTGCCCTAGTATACATGCAATCAAATATATCCTTGTTATGAAGGAGCCCTCATAGTTATTCTAGTAAGAAACATATACCACAAGGCTCTACTTCAGTCCAAGCAAACAAATTTCTAGTTGATGAGGGGAATACTCGAATAAGGAAACACAATCCAATGAGTGATAAACACTTGACAAGTCCTCAAGATGCCCAACTAAAACATTCTTCTCAAATGGAGTTCGAAATAAAGAGCCAAATAATGGTAACAAAGTGATCGATGATTCTGATACAACATAATGGTGTAGGTCATCAATTTTGGGGAATTATGAGGTGGCGAAGTCATTATATAGGCAACACAAGGGTACATTAGGTATTGATGGCTTTTTGAGAGGCCAAATGACAATCTCAAATGATCATTTTGTCACTTAGCATAGCTAGGTTGTGGGGTTCTAAAGAATAATGCGCTAGGTCACAAAGGTGCACTAGTCTCTTTTAAGGTCCAAAAGTAAGTAAAATAGGGACTAGATTAGTGTAAGGTATAAGGGTACATTGCATTTGCATTTTTGCTTCATATTAGGTATTAATGAGAGTAGTACTATATTCATAGAGAGGATTTTAAGTATCATATCTCCTAGGATTAAAAATTTGTAGACTTGGGCCCAATAGTGTGGAAACCTTTTGAATTTGTGGAATTGTTGATGATGCTCCACAATAAAGGATGAAAATAATTGTATATTAATGGTGGCCAATGGTTTATGAGAATATTTGTACTTTTGATGGGGCTTCTATCCCCTTCAAACTTGAAATAAGACTAGCCTAACACGGTCTTGGTTTGGATGAGGCTACCTTTTTCTTCCCAATGAATACTGGCTAGAATTCTCTTTATATTTGATTGGGAGAGCCATTGATGAACATAATGGCATCATAATACACATGGAGTTTAGGGGTGTACAACTATCCATGGCCCTACATAAATCTAACTTTCCTTGATAGATAATTCCAAAGATGAATAATGGGAGCAACCTCGAAATGATGAAAATATCTCTTGGTAAAAGATCTATCACAAACATGGTCATTTATTTAGAGAGTCTTAGATAGACATGTGAAGAAGAACAACCCTCCTAGCAACCTTAACAAGGTAAAACTAAGGTAATGCTTGTTTGGGTTGCTAAACCTCAAAATGTGAAAGCTCAAATAGTTGGCTACGTTGTTAGTTATTTTGGACTTCTTAAATTTCAAATAACAAACAATTTGCTAGTAGTTTATTTTTTAGGTTCAAACATACCTTCTAATAGTGCAATCATTCAATTTCAAACAACAATGGGAAAAAGTTCCTAAAAGATTACATAAGAACTGAGAAGAAAACTACTAATTTTTTTGCAAAACCCACTTAGAGATGGAGTAGAGGATGTCTTAGAGGAGACGAATGAAATGGAATAGTCTAAAACATGTTGCAAGACACCATTGTTGAAACAAAAATAGTAAAAACACAAAAAAATTATTAGTTCAATTCTCTTCATGTTCAACCACCTAAAAGCTTTACACTAGGTGTTAGGCACTCCATTGTCACAAACTTTTGTAAAGGGCCCCATTTAATTTTTAAAGATAGATCTAGGAGCCATAAGCAACAATAGATATGGAGAAAAAGAGAATCATCTAATGAGATCATAGTTAATGAAAAGCATCTACACATTGTCAAGTCATCAAACAATTTCTTACAAATTTAGATGCTTATGCTCACTAGCCTCAATCAAAACTCAAATGAAGACAATATATTCACCCTACCTTGCTAGCTATAATGTGAATTCTCTCTTGGAATATCGATGTTGATAAGCTCAATGAATGACAAATGCTTGAGGATACTCATAGAAGTATTAATTTGTTGTATAGTAAGAAATGATAAAAGCAAAGCATGTGCATTAATTCATCTGCACAAGTGTAGAAAATATTTTCAATTTTGCCATAATATAAATTTCACAAGCCCATGGGATTGACCACAAAGATGAAGAGAACAAAATCCTTTCATGTGTTAACTAGGAATAAATGAGTACTAATGTTTAGACAGAGTTTTTTGCTTGTATTATGATGGAAACATTGCTTAATGAAGTGTTGGTTGTCACCTATAATGTTGGAATTTCTAAAAAATGTTTCATGTCATTGACACATATTCACATATGAAAGTATGTGCACTAGCCATCTTGAGTTTTAGTAAAAGAAGGCCAACTGTGATTTGAAAAGTCTCAATGCTAAGGACACGATGTTTGCAAATTGTAAAATTAAAAAAAGGAACACCCAATAACTCATAAAAATGAAATCAAAATGAATTTGGCAACATATTTGTGGAGTCTAAAGAAGTATCATTGAAGTTACAAAGCTTACAATAAAGAGTAGGAGAGCACAAATGCAATGTAGACAAACAACCCATCTATAGTCTAGCCATTTGTCAATACTGGGTAAAGCATTATTGGAGCCAAATATCAAATGTGAAATGTATTTTGCATCTTTTTTAATAAATATATTCTCAGCAAGCAAAATATCAGTTCTTTATCTTCCACCACAACTTAAGAAATTGTTGACCATGCACTTTATGCTTCAGAAACGTCATCACGGGTGATGCTCCTATATAATAGATGTACAAAGCCTAAACACATATACTTTTGAACTTTTCTAAGGGGCACATATATTTATTATGCATAGATTTTTAGAAAGAATTGCAAGAACACTATCTAAGAAAATTTGTTTTCTCATTTACATGGAGAAAACACAGGCTTGATTGGTTTCTTGGCTTAAGTCTTCAAAAATAGTGAATTTCATCAAAGCCAATTTTCTAGAGGTGGTGGAAGAATTGTGAGAAAATGACTGAACCATTAAAACAAATTAATGCAACTTCCCTTGTATAAATCTTGAAGGTCACAAAGGTTAATATCACGGATTTATTTTACCCTATGACTATACAATATGGCCTATAAAATTATTTACAATAATTTTAACTTGGACGTGGATGAAAAAATCTAAACAATACGATGTATGTTTAGGAGTTGTTGCACCCAACCAAGCCTCAAAATGACCACAACTCTTCATAAAGCCCTTCACAAATGTATCTAGACCATCTTTAGCATAGGCTATCTAATTAGATTGGGTAGTGTTACAACCTTGAAAAGTTTAAATTGAAGATTATGAAATCTAGACAAATACAACCATCATAAAGATGAAGCAAAGTTGTCCAATCTTTTCACAATGTTGTTGAATCCCTTCTTTTATTTGTCAATGAGAATAATTCTTGTTTTGGTTCAAGGTCCATTAGTGTATTTTTGGGAGAGTTTTTAATGTCCTTTTCTCATTGGCTTTCCACTTATCCACCACCTCTTTTCAATAGTTCTAAGGATTGTATTGAAATCTCCCTCAAGCAAGGCATTCTTATCTCCATTGCATCAAATATCAGTTTGAACAATCCAAGTCCTTTCCTTTATTGGGCTATTATCTTAGAGGGTATATATTATGATTCCTTAAAGAGGCTCTAAATAGCCCTTAATCTTTCATGCTCTCAATTTCCTCATTTGGATAAAAGTACATATTTACAAAATTTTGCGTTTAGAGTATGCATGCACAACTTAAGGCCCCAACAATCAGAAAACTGCACTAGATCATAATTTCTACTAGATAAGTAAAAAGAACTTTTTACAATTTTTGTTTGGTCTATTAGGTTATCACTATGTTTTCTCTTCCTACTACAATTGACATTGTACTAGGTGGGCCTCTTTATTAAGGGCATTTAGAACCCTAACATTCAAAGATATGATTTTCATTGTTTGTATGTAGCACCCTTCCCCCTCCACCATTATCAAATAATTTCCATTGTTTGTTGAGTTCTAGCTCTAATTGATTCTTGGAACTCCACAATTTGGTCTAACTTTATCCATCTTTCCCTCTTATTTGTGGTTACATTTCTGTTTGAGAGATTTTGAAGGACCATGGTGAACTTGAATTCTAGTTTTGTCATCATTAAAGGACCAAGCTCTCCTTTTCTGTCCTTTCCAATATACTTGGAGATATTTTATTAGCTTAACTTTCCCTTTTTCTAATGTGTCATTATTCCATCTTTACTTTTTTTGATCTCTCTAAATACTTTTTCCATTGTTCTCTATTTTTACTAAAAGGTGATTAGACATGGTTTCATTTGTAACATTCACTTCGTTACTCTATAATCACTTGGTTTCATTTGGGTGAGAGTTTCTCCTCAATGGAGAACCAAATGTTATTTTTACTATATATAATATATTTGTTTCCTAAGAATTTCATTTAAATTTTTTTGACACTCACAAGGAATTTTTATTATTTTAAGTCTCTTGTTTTTCTTTCGTAGTTCTATTTTGAGTCTTTTGCAATGTGCCCAATAAATTGAATGAGATGTGAGGTCTAGACTGGATTTCTTTAGACACATTTTGTATGAAAGTGTTGGTGTAATGGGGCATTTTGCCTAGTTGGTTCATCACCTAGGTCCTATTCACACTTGTTATTTAAGATCACTTAGGGTACACATAAGATATTTATCACTTAATGTTTCGAGCCATAAGATCTTTTTTTTTTTTTTTTTTAAATTTTTTTAAATGGGTTAAAAATTTATTTAAATCAAAACAAGAATTACAAAGCTATGTGAGCAATAACAGAGGCCCTAGACCAACCCAAGACAAACCACTAAACAACAAGAAGAGGTTCCAAAAGGAACCCAACATAGAAAACAACTACACACTTTGTTGGCTTATTTGATGCAGTGATGGTAAGTGAGTTTTGGAGATGTAATGATTATATTTGATTACATGATGATCATATATTATGTTGTCATTGATGTCAATTATTGAATTTGTGTTCTTAGTATGTTGCCAAGCATAGTTGTGATGAATGAAGGATTGCGGTGAGTTTCAGTGGTTACTATATTTAGAGGAGACTTAGGTGTGTCTGAATGTCTAATGCATGACCGCTACTTCTGAAGTGATCATATGAGAAAGTTGTGATTAGTTGAAGTATAACAGTGCAATTGCTAGAACAATTAATGACAAGTGATAGATGATTTGAATGTCTTGTCATCTATCTTGTTTCTTGTGACGTGGTGACGGGATATGGTGGTCAACAATATTCAGATGCTATAGTTGCAACCACAACTAATTTGAATGACCGATGTTTACGATAGGTGACCGGTGAACAAAGACAAAGTTGTTAATATGTTACAATATTTGTGTTTTTGAGTGATAGGTGATAAATATTTGATCGACAATCGATGTTAAGGTTGTGGTGGAATTGATTGAGTTAGTCATGATCTGGTGACATGTCTCTGTGATTCGAGGTGACGATCTGGTATCACATTGCTCAATCCTAGCGCATAGAGAAGATTCTTGAGGAAGCTTGTGTTTGGTCAAAACATGTTTGAGTGCTTGACCCAATATTCTATGTAAATTATTGTATTGGACGATAGGGTTCTTGGAAAAATGTTTTATGCATTTAATTTTGTTATGTGGCGCGTTGGATTTGAGCGGGAAGTTTTGAAATTCTAATTTAGGTTTTTTTCAAGGTGGTGGACTTAAAAGTTTAATATTTAATGGATGAAGTTGAAGGTTAAGAGTGTTGATCGTGTGTTGAAAAAATACGGTGTAAGGTGCATGTTGCAATCAAGACATGGAAGAGTTAAGTGCATTAAGGAGATATTGTGTGCTTTAGTGGATCTGATCAAGCAGAGGTAGTGCTGTTCTACAGATCATTCTTTCTGTTGTTCCCTAACAGTTGCAGCAGGTTAAATCCCCTAACAAACTAGATCCTAATAGATCTTTGTATTAAATCCTCTAACAAGGTGACACTTTGTCAATTGTTTAAATTCCTCTAACAAGACCTTACTCTTAACAAGGTAAAGGTCCTAACAAGCCTAAGGTAAATCCCTTAACCGGGTAGCACCTAATAGTGTTGTAGTAAAATTTTAACAAGGTTAAGCTCCTCACATGGCGTAATTTAGAAGAGTACATCATTTAGTGGGTACTAATCCCCACTGTGGTTTTCTCCCTATTTGGGTTTCCACGATATAAATACGTGTGTCAATTTTGTGGATGGATTTGGATACTTATGATTTTCATTTTCTTTTATCAAGGTTAATCTTGTGAATGTTGGTTTAAGTTTTAGGATAGAGAAGTTTGGATTATTTCGTAGATTACTGATTCTCCCCCCTCTCAGTAATCTGACCTCAGGACTAACACACTTTTTTCCTCCATAATTAAATTTTCCAAAATCTCTAAGTACTCTGGGCTCAAGAGGCCCCAGCCTTCTAGATCCCACTTATCTTGGTTCTTTGAAGCCCATTTTGCCAAATAGTCATCCACTCTATTCCATTCTCGCAGAATATGACAAAAAGAAATATGATCCAAAGAAGATAAGAGATTCAAGATCTGCTTAACCACCAAGGTTAAATTCCAAATAGCTCTCTCCAAATGTTTCTCATTTAACATATCAATCACAATTTGAGAATCAAACTCACAAACAATTCTCTTCCAACCAAGAGAACATCCTCTTTCTTTAGCTTGAAGAATAACTAGACCCTCCATAAGGTTATTTGAATGCTGCCCCTTATAAGTAGAAAAAAGGAGCACTACAACTCCATCACTACCTCTTCCAATACCAAAAATTCATACTTTTCTAGGATTGCCTCTAGATAAACCATCAATGTTAACTTTCAAAACTCCCTTAGGAGGAGGGATCTACCTCCCCTTTCTATGAATTTTCTACTTGGCCTGTCTTGATCTTGTCCTACTAGAGGATCCCACATTATTGCCGACTAGATTCAAATTCTTAATCATATCTAGATCATTGGATTCCATAGACACACATATCACATTTTGGTGAAATAATTTCCTGAAGCTTGTTGACAATCTTTCTCCACACAAGAACGCTCTCCATTTTTGAATCTTGAGAGATCCTTCCATTTCTTTCTAACCATAAATTCTAGATGATAAAAGTTGGGCCAAGAACCCAAGAAATTGTAGATACAAAGTCTTAGCTCAAGGGTCACCCAAACTTTTGCAAAATTTTACTAAAGAGGTGGCATGGCCACTTGAATGATTCCACACTTCCCACCACAAGTGCCAAATCTGCCTAGAGTAAGGAAATTGAAAGCAGAGATAAGAAACACATTCTTCATTACTTATATGGAGGCTACATATAGACGGGCCTTGAAATCGTCTCTTTTGTAAATTCTCCCAGGTGGGGCACTTAATTTGGGAAACCAATCAAAGAAAACAAATTAATTGAGGCCAAGAGAAGTTATTCCAAACTTGCTTCCACTAAGGCACACCACCCCGACCATGTAATTTACTATCCAACTACAGGTAACCTGGGGCAACAAAATGTTTTCCCTTAGGGTCCGGACCCCAAGCCAAAACATCCTTCCCTTAAGAGAACAAAAAAGTCTACTATCTAGAATCCTAGCTAGTTCTCGATGATTCTCTTCAATACCACTCAAAGGCCATTCATGAGGGTCCTTCTAGCAAGTCACCTGCATATGTCCCTTGAGCATCGACTAAAATACTGCAAAGGGATTGAAGATGAGAAAGCTAAGAAATAATTGGGGGGTGACCATCCAAAGAATCATTTCAAAAAGCATAAGATCACCTACTACATATAAAAAAGATGCCCTCCTTGACGAGTTTCACTCCTCTTTTGAGTGTCCTAAATCATGGATCCCTTTTCCACCCAATCACATTCAAGCACATCCAAACTACGAACTCCCCTGAGGTACTTATAAGGATTCTGGCCCAATCTTGATCTTGACAAGTACACCATTTCTAATATAACTTGGCAGATAAAACTTGACAATCAAACCCGCAGGCTAGAGCTTAAGACCACCCTCTTGTTTAGGCATTCAAACTGAATCCCATCTAACTAGGATCCACTTCGAGGATATAAAATTATGAGACCAAAGGAATTACTGAGAAAGAACATCAAATTATTTCACAAAGCTAGAAGGAGAAACATGTACAAAGTATTTGTAAATAGGAAGAGAATGTACCATTGAATACAAAAGATTCAACCTTCTAGTAGAGAAAATCCATCTACATTGTCAAAGCTCTCTGCATTGAGATCCCACACAAGGGGAAATCCTAAGATAAACCAGAGGAAGATATTGTTGACTTGGTGGTCAACACCTCATTGGAGATTCACGACATGGCTTAACTGCCTCCTATGGATTGGGGTTAAATCTCACATTTGTATCGGGCATTGAAAGTTTGAGCTTTTGGTGCAACGACAAATGATTCCAACAATTGGTATCAGAGCCTGGGTCACATGTTCAAATCTCCCTTCAGTGGCTGCTGAAGGCTCAGTTGGTGCTAAGGGGGAGATTGTTGACTTGGTGGTCAACACCTCCTTGGAGATTCGTGACATGGCTTAATCACCTCCTATGGATCGGGTTAAATTTGGCGTTTGTATCGAGTATTGAAAGTTTGAGCTTTTGGTGCAACGAAAAATGATTCCAACAGATATCCAATTTGAAATTTGAGAATCCGAGCTGTAGTGTCTCCCGTGGTTGCATACTTCTTTGCTTCATTTTGATCTGAGTTAGACTCTGTCTTTATTTTGTGACTATTCACATGATGTGATCAGATATTTGCACTGTGTGATGCATTTGATTATAATGTATTATTTTGGCTTTACCAATATCATTGTTGAAGTAGATGTTAGACTATGTTGTTGCGTACTGTTTTGATCATATATGTGTGATGATGCTTTTGTGATGTGGCATGATGCTTTATGATGATATCTAGTGTATATTGTATTTGTGAACATTTTATTATGTTACCACAATGATTATTACCGATTTCCCATTATATTGTGCCTTTATTGCTAATGGAAATTTCACTGAGGTTTTCACTGATATATGCTCGTATTTTCATAAATAAGTATTTAATGTTTGTTTTAAATGAGATGTACATTAAGGATTACATATATAATGACCAGTACTGTGACATTATAATACATACGAATGATCGTGTGATATGTACATTAAGGATTACATAAATAATGACCAGTGCTGTGACATTATAATACATACGAATGATCGTGTCACTAGTGTCACTCTTCCATTAGGCGTACTTTGATTGTTCATGTTTACACTTTGACTATTTATACTGCGAGATGCTACACTTGATGTGTGTGTGTGTGTTTTAGTGAACATGTACCAGACATTATCTCCACTTGAGCTGTAGGTTTGAGTGTATCTTATCCCTGGCAGTAGCACAGGAAATAGTTTCATCAACCAATCATGATTTAGCCAATATTGTCCCTGTATGAACAATGTATCCGTAATAGATAAATTATACCTCTGGTACCCCGTGGGTAAATCTAGAATTCATTTGCATATTTGTGATTGGACCAATATATGTCTGTGGATTTAGAGTTCCCATAGTTTTCACGGTTGAGTTATAATTTAAATTCCAATTTTAATGTTTTGGGGTTATTTTTGTTTACTGACAACTTTATCGTAGTTGAATTCCATTTAATTAAAATTGATTTAATTATTCAATGAGGATTTTTGGGAATTCTTTAGTTTTGGATTTACTTCTTTAAGTGATTTAATACTTAGCCTATTTGGGGCTTTTGGAAAACGTGACTTTATATTGTGGAAAAAGATTCATTTTCCACACTTGGTTTTGAGGAAGTGGATTTTGCTCCAATTTGTATTAGATAAAATTGATCTTTTTCTCGTCGTTCTCGTTCTGTTCGTTGAATTTTTGTGGGTAGCGACTCATTGGATTCGTGCTGCTATTTCTCCCTCTTGTTTGGAGCCATTTTCATTTTTTGGATAATTTATTTATTTTTGCCCATTTTTGTGTTTCCAACATTGGTTGAGGTAGGGCTTACTATATCTTTTAATTCACTTTGTCTTTTGAATTGAAATTAATTGCTTTATTTCTGTGGACTGAGAATTAGTATTCCCCCACAATTTCATTACATTCTGTTGCCCGGTTGAGCTTACATGTACTATTTAATTTTATATATATTTTAATATGTGGTCTTTATGGTGTTATGCTGCCCATTTTTGTGTGTGTGCCCAGAACGAGAATTTTATTGGACCAATGTGTTTTTGGGTACCATATATCAAATGGGTTTTCTCCTTTTTTTCTTTATTCAAAGTTTGAATTTTTAGCCATTTTTGAAGGATCATCATTGGTGACAACCTTCAGGATTGAATTTTAGCCCATGCTTGTATCTCATAATTTCTTGTAATTATAGATTGTGAATTAATCCCATGATTGTGACCATTGTGTGGTTTCGGTGTGTTGAGATTGGATTCACCCAAAATTCTATACTCTTGGCAAAGAGGTCGGTTGAGTTATTTGTCATTTTCATCCTTTTTATACTTGTTTGATGCTTGATTGAGATTACATCTTGATTTTTTGATGTTGGTGTGGAGACCACATCATGAGAATAATTAAGTGTGCCTTGTCGATATCCCAAGGGACTCATGCTCTTGGTTGAGGCCAATGGAGCTTGACTTATATCTTAGGTTTTGGACTTGGATTCCTTATTGCATTATGCATAGTGCCTCATTTTTGAAATGATATGACCTTATTTGTTTGGGTAGTGGAGTGGAGTGGCTCTCCATGGTGGTTGAGACAAATAGAGGTTGCTAGGGTAACCCGCAGAAATTCTTAACCATGTGAAAACTAAATAAATAAAATTATGGTAAAACACACTAAAAAGATTAATGACTACTCGGCTGTCTGAGGATGTTGATCGAAGGTAAGTCAGTACCTTTTCATCCAAGGATGTTGATCGAAGGTACTATATCTAGCCACTTTTGGACGTTGATCAAAGTTACATACCGAGTCTGGATGTCTGCGGACATTGATCAAAGGCTCAACACTACATGGGACATCATGTGCTATATAATGAAACTCCATTCTTGAGTCCCTACACTAAGCCTTTGTTGGTTTTGAGTAGTGACCCTTTGTACCTATACCATACTGTATTCTACATCTATGTGTTTGCATTGGGATCACTATACCATCCCTTGAGTTTTGCATTTGATTGACGTGTGTTCTAGCCATTCCTTGTGTGTGTATGTACCTTATGTTTGTGGCCAGGTGACTATCTTTGCGAGTATAGTGGGGTGGGCCTGAGGGTTCTGCATGGTTGGGTGGCATTGCATGTCATTGCTGGGGACCGGTGTACTAGTGGTGGAATACTTCCAGTTATGGAGTTAGATCATGATGTGCTCATTCTATCCCTTACACTCCTTTTTAGAGATTTGTACATATATATGATTATGCTTAGTATACTAGCTTTCATATCGAGTGTGTATGACATTGAATTATTCTATCTGATACTCCCTAGTGTGGAGTTGCTCATATTTTGGCTGTGTTGGAGGCAACAATAGTTGATTTTCTAATTTATGTAGTCTATAGGTTCCTGCACATTTAGACATTATTTTTGCACATTCATGCTTTATTCCTGTGTATTCATGCTTTATTCTTGCACATCCATTTCTGTAGACCTGCACATTTTTTCAAACTCTTCTCGTACATTTACTAGAATTACGCATTTTTACCCAGACTACTCCTGCACATTTAGAACAATTTGTTGTTCCCTTGGGTCTGTGTAAGAATGAATTTTATGGTTGGATTCCTTGCGTCTTCACAATCACTTTAATATATATGCATTTTTTTTTCAATTTGGTTTGATGTCATTTAATTCACTTTTTAATTTGGGCTTAAAATGAACCTAATATTGGATCATGCTAAGGATGGACTTGTCTCCTCGGTTGGCGTCTGTAGATGATGGTTTGATCTTACTACGTAAGGTTCATGGATGTGTTATGTACTCTCATGTGGTGGATAAGAATGTGAATGGCCATTATTTCTAAGGTACGAGGTTGTCATGGAACCCTTGGAAGTATGTTTGATTCTTCTGCTTGTACACGATCGTGGTTTACTTCCATTTATGTTTCCATCTTTACTTATGCATTATGTTTATGGATGCACTTATGTTCATGGTGTAGTCACATGTTTCAAAAAAAATGTTTGGTGCATATTTGATTCTAAGTTCTGAGGGTTCCTTGGTGAGGTGTTACATGAGCAATGCTATTTTGAATAAGCTAAGGATTATTAAAGAAATATATAGAAGAATCAGCCTTATTAATTTTATTTCTTGAGGTGGCCAAATATGTGTTCGAGGTTCTCTTAAAATTAAGGTAAGAATAAGGATGTAAACTATTGCACTAGCTCTAATTTTGAATCAAGCCTTGTCTAACCTTGGATTTAATAAATATTAAATCGATCAGATTTCCACAATCCATTGAATTTAGAGCTGAATTTCTGGCTTTGATTGTGTAAGTTTTTTAGCATAAAAAAACATACACAATCAAAGCCAAAAATTCAGCTCTAAATTTAATAAATATACGAAGCCCTTCAGCCACGATGATGAACAAATAAGGAGAAAGAGGGTCTCCTTGGTGAAGGCCTCTATAAGAAATAATCAACTCATAAGGTTCTCCATTAACCAAAATCAAGGAGTTGGAGGAGACATAATTCATAACCCAATTAACCCAATCTCCACTAAAATTGAAGGAAAAATGAACTTTTTGTAAAAATGCACATTAAAATCTCTCGTAATCTTTTTCCATGTCAAGTTTAATGAACATGGCCTTCTCCGTACAAGTCACCATAGAATGACTGGCTTTTGCAACAATCACTATCCCATCCATAATCTATCTACCTGCTATAAATCCACCTTACTCGCTAGAAAAATCAAAGTTTTGAGGCACACCTTGAGCCTTTCAACAACAAATTTAGTGATAATATTATAAACCACATTACAGAGAGCTATCAGTATAAAGTGATCTAGTTTATTCACATTGTCTTTTTAGTAATAAGAGCCAAAAAAGTAGTGTAGACACCCTAAAATGGACAGACTTGCGACTTGACATTAAAAACACTAATTTTCATCTATTAATTAATGATTTTTTAATCATTAATTAATCATCTATTTTCCTCCAAATTCATTCCCCAAATCATCTAATCAAATTCCCAAAAGTAATTAAATAATTAATTTTATTTAATTAATTAACCTTAATTGATTAATAACCATTAATTAATTAATTAAATTCAATTTCCTATAGTTTAAATTGAAATATTTAAACTTACTAATTAAATTCTTCCAATTAAATTAATTTAATTTCATTCATTAAAGCAATTCTAAATAAAAAAGAATTCAATTATCTCACATGTTGAAATATTTAATTAAATAAACAAATTAAATATTCATTTATCTTCAAAGAGATAACTCCAATCAAATCACATGGGTTACTCCACCCATCTCTCTAGTTCACATGGGTAACTCCACCCACCTCTTCAGTTCTAAAAGGTAACTCACAATTAGCACTTCAGTCAACCAAACTCTATCTCCTCTTTACCAATTGAATAGGTGGAGTTTACTGATGGCTTCTCTAGTTCCTTTTGATCTCAACCGTTCATCTCCCTATCTCCAGGATTGATCTCAAACGTTCATATCATCCCCAATTCCTATATAATAAACCCTTCATAACCATTTGAAGAATCCAAGATTTCAAGTTCTCGTGCACCATTACTTTGTCAGTTTGGTTCTAGCATTCAAGCCATCTTGCGATCACACACACATTTCAATTAGCAAATTCTCGACACTTCTCAAGTCATAGATGCTGCCCACACCAATACTGAGCATCAAAAATAACATTTCAGAAGGATTAGAGAGAGACAATAGAAGCTTTAAGCACTTTGGGGTTTGCATTCATTTGTTTTCCTTTCTTTGCTTGTACATTTTATTGGTTACGTTTCAAGTTATTCGTTATTGGTAGCTTTGTGTATTGGATTTTTATCATTGTAAACCATTGCTACTAACCCCCACCTTTGGAAAGCGTGGGAACCATGAATCACGAAAAGAGGCGTACATTTTGGTGAACCTGACGTGAAGAAAACAACCCAAATATCTCTTGCAGACAAAAGACAGAATCCTTTAGCCTTGACCGTACAGTTGCAGACCTCCTTTTCCATCATTTTCTCGATATTTGTGTAATTTCGCAATTGCTGGTATTTTGCCGCAATTGACGAAACTGTGCCGCAATTGATCTGTGGGTTTCACAATCATTTTAGGTAATCTTTGAATCTTTATTTCTGGTATTTTTTTGCAATCACTAAGGAGTTTTTCGCAATTGCCAAAAGTTTTCCGCAATCACCAAAAGTTTGCCGCAATTGCTGAAAGTTCATCACAATCGCCAAAAGTTTGCCGCAATCACTGAAAGTTTGCCGCATTCACTGAAACTTTGCCGCAATTGAGGGAAGGTATTTATGTTTTGCAATTATCAGCTTCTGAAATTTTGTTTGAAATATTTAAAATATAACATTTAAGTATAAGTGACATATTACCTTTCTTATACTTTAAGTTATATTTTAAATATATACTTCTAGGATGTTTGAGAGTGGTTTCATATCTCTAGGAGTTAAAATACAAAATCTATATTTTGGAGGATTTTAACAAATTTCAGACTAATTCAAATTTTCAGGATTCAGCATGTGTTACTAACCTTGTTGTTTCAACTTGTGGCGTTGGAAACAGACTTAACAAAGCAACTAAAATTAACTCATTTGTTATTTTAGTGCTTAAAAAGAACATTGTATGACAAACATCATAAATCTCACTTTTCCAATTTGGTGCTTAAAATTTACATGGTGGTTAACAATTGAACAAAGGCAAAAAATCTTTCAATTTGGTGCTTTTAAAATCGAACAAGCAAATCATCACCTACTTTGGGCTTTAAAAATGAACACTTGTGTTTGTATGGTGGATTAGCTTAGTTCACATTTCATCTTTGGGGTTTAACTGATTAACCTTGTGTCTTGAGTCTTTGGTGCACTTGCACAATCTGTTAGATTAAACACCTTTACACTTTCTTAGAAAGGCCTGTCCGGGGAATGTGCTTCTTCCTCAGAGAACGACCTTAAACTAGTAATCCTTCTGATCGGTATATAAACAAGGCGTGAACCAAAGTTTCATCTTATCTAGCCAAGCTTGGGCGAGGTGTGTTGATGATAGTTTTGATCGGGTGAATATCCCTAAGGAGCCAACGTGGTCAACTAGGCTCTTAAGTGAGTCACACACGTACAAACCGATTGGATAGACACCACAGACCCTTACTACAACCTTGTTAATTAGAGGCCAATCCGATCTACCTCTGAACAGATGCCTTATTATAGTGCAAGGGGTTGTAGAATTTCCCCCCAAGATTCCCAACATACGTGTCCCAAGGTATTTGTGTAGTGAAAGAGATCTTCACTTCATGACAACAATACCTGGTAATGACAAAAACACGGGTGCCTACATCGTGGACCTTTGTGTCCTAGTAGTGTGACAATTGTTGTGTGAGCTAACGAACATTCAAGCATTGGGCCTATAATATTGTATTCTCAATCCATTGACCTAGATTAATCTGATTGTTTATTGTTAAGACCTCGTGATAACCTTGCAACTTGAAAAATTTGCAGAACATACACATTGTCAGTCTTCATTCTTCAAAACACAGTGTCTGTTGTGCTTGTTCTTTGATCAGTTTCTAAAAACGTAAAACAAACATCCAACTGTCAAAATGAGTCAAACGTGTTAAAGTCTAGGGTTGTCAACATCAACTGTCTTGCAAAACAGAAGCCTTGTTCTAGAAAATCAAAATTTTCAGACGGTGATACTTATCTTCTAGTCTTTTTTGAGACTGTTTCTTCTTTACCGCAATTGCTCGTATTTTGCCGCAATTGTCAAAAGTTTGCCGCAGTTAAACTTGTTTGTTGCTACAATTGACCTGTTTATTACCGCAATCGGTGATAAATTACTGCAATCGACCATTCACTTTTCCACAATTGGTTTAGTTGTGCCGCAGGTAAACCAGAGATATTTTACACCTATTCTGACCTAAAACCTTGAAAGTACTCTCCATTTTATGTCAAAGACCAGTGTCTATCCTAGAAAAATGTGAAGAAAATTGTGTGAATCTCTAAACATTAAAGATCATCCCTTCTTTGAAAAGCATGATTATTGTCTAAAATATTGTTAGTTCGAAAGATCAGACTCAAAATATATTTATCTCATCATATCAAACATCATCATTATCTCTATCAAGTGACTTTGTCCCAGGCAAAGGTCAACAAATCCTATCTTTTACATCATCACAACTTTGAGATCACGATATATCAACATCTGTCCTTAGAATTACCCTTGTCCAAAACATAACTCAGACTTCCTTAGAAAGGTTATCCTTTTTTGTTTGCTTTATATAACTTGTTTTAGTTACAAAATATGGACCACACTATGTCTCAAACACCTCATGGAGGGCCTTACACAAGGTCAAAGGCTAGGACACAACCTGATGAGTCATATATCAACAGATTCCCTGCTTGGGAAATAGAGCAAGAGGACGATCCTTTCCTAAATACCAGTTCTTCTCTATTCGTTGAATAACCCTACGGGTTAGCTTTTTTCCAAAATGTCATAGAAGAGGAGATTGAAGATATTGAGCAAGATGCTTATTCCACACAAGTAGTTGACGCTGTTGTAGAGAGCAATCCCGAATGTTACTTAGCCATGCTGATAAAGAAGGGATTCAAACTCCCCGCTGAATTCAGTGTGTCGACCATATGGCCCGAAAACCCTCTTGCAAGTCAAAACACTACTCAGTCCTCCCATATACTACCTATTGTTTCTCAAATCTTCCCACCATTGACAACACCCACATTGGCACAGACGATACTTAATCAAACCAATTGCACAAACCAAGCAAGCACTTCTTCCACTCAAAGCATGAAAGGCTTGCAACTAAGTGTACCCATGGTCACTAGTATGCCTCCACCTTCGATCTCATGGCCTGGACAATCAAGCTCTCATGCTATGCCTTCCATCCCACCAAATAGAAACTGTTATGAAACTATGTCACTATTGCAGTCAATTCTTACTAGTCTTGGGATCAACACATCATTCCCGTAGGGATCCGTCTCTGCAGGTATGACTTACAGTCAATGCCCACCCAAGGCTATACCTTTTCCCATTAAAAAACCAATCCAACCTCAACAACAACAACCCCAGCTTCAGTTGCCACAATTCCAACCTCAGCAACAACAACCCCAACTTCAGTTGCCACAAATCCAACTTTAGCAACAACAACCCCAACTTCAGTTGCCACAATTCCAACCCCAGCTTCAATTGTCACAAATCCAACCCCAGCAACATCAACCCGAGCTTCAGCAACAACAATATCAACCCCAGCAGTATCAACCACAGTTTCAACAACAACAACATTCCCAATCCCAACAACAAACGCTTCAAAACCCACCATGGGCTACTCATGTGCCCCCATTTAAAAATCATGTGGTGGGAAATCAATATCAAGTCCCAAGGATGAGGTCCTATGTTCCTACTCAAGGGACGTAAATGCGCAACTTCATACCTACTACAGCACATAGGAACATCATCACACATCAGCCTCAGTATCAAATAGACATGTTGATGCAACAAATGCAAACCCTTCAAACCAAAATGATGGATATGCAAAATCAGGGGCAAACTAAATCCTACACCGTAGAGGATTTATACCCATACCCCTTTGACCACTCTCTTCACATGTCTCCATTCCCAACTCACATCTCGGTACCGTAATTCAACAAATATAGGGGCAATACTAACCCTATTGAACATATCTGAGAGTTTTTTCTAGTTGCGACGAAGTCACACATGATAAGACATATTTAATGCGACTGTTCCCACAGAGCTTAGCCGGACCAACAATGGAATGGTTCTTGCATTTACCTCATGGCATTCAGTCTTGGGGTGAACTGGCTAAAAAGTTCATCGCTCACTTCCATCATAACATTGAGCGCAAGGTCAGTATCAAGGACCTTTGCGATATCAAACATAAGGATGGAGAGTCTTTTGTGAAATTCCTATAGAGATGGAGGAATACTGCAAACCAAATAATGTATGATGTGCTCGAACAGGACCTAATAGTCATGTTCATTGACAATCTGATTCCATACATGTCATTCACAATAGAATTGCAATTAGGTCCGAACTTCACACAACTCATCGAACGAGGGGTTCATTGTGAGCATAACTTAGTCAAATGAGGAATCCTTGCAGATTCGACTCAAAAAAATACAAACAAAAATGTAACGGACAAAGCTAAGTGGTGGAACAAAAACAAAAATGTCACCAACAATGGTATCATTGATGTGAAGACAGTCAAATACGCACAACCCAAAGTGTCATTGCAAGGCGCACCTATGGCCAACCAACAACCCACAGGGCTCACTCAACAATCATACACTCAAAACCAACCTCCCCCTGTCCAAGCAGCCGCTGTGTCAAACAGTCAACAATAAACTCAATGCAAACCACAGTTTCAATTCCAGCAATGAGATTTCACACCATTAGGAGAGCCGATAGAATCAGCTTTATGAAAGTTGATGCTGTTAGAGTAATAGATATATTTGACTTTATAATTAAATCATTTTGGTTTAATTAATTAAGTCCTCTATTATTCTATTTCAGTTAAGCTTACTCCTTTTAGGTGAATAATAATTAATATTTATATTAATTATTATTCCTCAACCTAGCTTTGTGTGGCTTTAGGGTTTCCATCCTTGTAAGCCACTTTTGTAATTATTTGTTCATACTCTCTTAATACATTTTCGAGCTCTAACATTTTTGAGCACAAGAGGGTTTTTCTTTCTCCATATTTTTGCTTCACTCTTTGTGACAGGCATTGTGCATGCAGCTGGATCTTGGAGTTGAATATGATATTTCATCACTTTCTACATGGTATCAGAGCCATTCTGCTGCAGCTTGTTCGAAGTTTGTTGAAGCTGTGGATCAAGCCCTTTCTTTCTAGGGTTTTCTGTTATTTTTTATATTGGATCTGGGGGGTTGCAATTTTTTAGAGCACTTTAGGCAAAAACCGACCTCACGGTTGTGTCCAGAAGGCCCAAAATACCCAAAATCCATATAAAACTTGACCTTTTTGGTCACCAGAGCTTCTGGGAAAAATTTATTTTTCCTCCAGGCCGTACAAGGCACATTAAAAAAAAAAAAACAAAAAAAACAAAAAAAATCAATTTTTATTGATTTTTTAGCGTTTTAAAAAATGCACCCAGGCTTATACCCTCACGCCTCCCGCGCGTCACCAGGGGACCACCCGCGCTCCGCCACTGGACCTCCCCTCGGCTGCCGCTCTGCCCAAACGTCGCCCGACCGCCGCCCTCCAGCCACCCTCTGTCGGGTGCGCCGCCTGGCCGCAGCGCCACCCGCGCGCCACCCGACAGCCACTCGACCACCACCACCGCCAGCGGTGCTGCTCAGGGCACCTGCATCAGCCTGACGTCATCTGACGGCCTGGTGACGTCCATACGGGCGTCAAATTAAGACCTGTCACTGTGTTTTTCCAGCGATCTCACTTTTCAGGGTACCTATCAATTTTTTGCTCATAACTTGAGCATACGGTGTCCGTTTTTGAAAAACAAAATATCATCAGAAAGGTGTTTCCGAGATAGATGTGTTGATGCTAGTATTGATTTTTGGTTCCACCATTTGAGCTCCTATTTTTGGCATCAAAGTTGCGGATTTGTTTTCCTCCTCTGCATTCAGAAACTCAAGTTTTTCTCTGGTTCTTTGTATTTTTTGCTTTATCTTGTGGTGTACGGGAGTTAGGTTGATAGTTTGTGGGGGGGGTGCCTATTTCTTTCTGCATTTTTGAATCAGAGAGACCCTTCTACTTCCGTCTTCTTCTCTCAATGTTGGACACATCCATTGTCGTTCTAACTCCACACAACTACCACACATGGAAGCCACAAATGACCAGACTCCTCATGTCATGAGGTTTATGGTCCTACCTGGATACAATTCAACCAGTTCTACAGAGGCCTTATGAGGCTCTTATGCACAGAAATAGGATGGATGAGGCAATGGGCCTCATTGCCATGAATATTTTAGATGGGTTGTTATTCGACCTGGATGGTCTAACCACACCCAGGGATATGTGGGACAAGTTTTCCACCTTGTTTGGCACCATGAATCAGTTCAGGATTCTCCAGATAGATGCAGAGTTCACCTCCTTGACACCTGACTCATTCACCAGCATTGAGGACTTCCTGATGAAGTTCAAGTCTCTTTGATCTATTTTACAGGTTGCTGGAAAGACGAAGTCAGATGATGAGTGTATCTTCCTGATAATCTCAAAGCTTCGTGGTCCTTATCAGATTTTTACTTCTACCTTCTACTCCACTATGGATGCACTGGGTGCATGGCATGTTATTCCCTCTTTTGAGACCTTCTGTGATAGGTTAACTCGTGAGCAGTCCAAGCTCAGTCAGATGGATTCTCTTACAGGTTCACAGTCACAGGCATTGCTTGCCAAGTCATCTCAGGATACACAGAAGCCAAAGCTGAAGCTGAAGAAGATATCTGATTCCTCCTCTGAGCACTCTACTGGCCCACCATCTTCTTCTAGGAAGGAGAAATAGAAGACTCAACACCCTACATGTTCCTATTGTTAGAAGGGGTCCCATGATGAGTCATAGTGTTTTCAAAAGAGATTTGATGGCTATGAGAAATAGAAGAGCACTATTTCCTCTCCATCCTCTTCCACCTCACAGGGGTCTGATTTTCAGTCTACTGCCTCATCTTCGACATCTGGATAGGATTTTGGATAGGATCATGCATTACGGGCTTTAGTTGCATCCCCTTCACAGGTCCCTTGGATATTGGATTCAGGTGCATCTCACCATATGGCATCTTCTCTTCCATTAAGGCTTCCCCCATTCCCCACATTCTCATGGGGAATAACATTGTTATGCCAGTCTATGGGAAAGGTTCTGTACGCATTCAAGATGACACATTCAATGATGTATTGTATGTTCCATCTCTGTCAGCAAACCTTCTCTCAATTTACGAGATCACACACAGTGGATCAGGGAAGTCATTTGAGTTCTCGCCAGATTCAATCTTCATTCAGGATAGTATGACAGGTGGCATTGTTGCTATAGGGACAGTTGATCACTCCACCCATCTCTACGCCTTTTCACACTTTGGTCCACCATCTCCATCGTCGGAGCACAACTCTCCTCTTCCGTGAGAGCATCATGTGGTGCAGTCCGGTCTCTTGAACCTCTGTGTTGTTCCTGAGACCCCTCCTGAGACTGCCACACCACATTTTTTTGAGGTTCTTTCTCTTCAGCATGACTCTTCTTCAGCACTGCCAGACCCTCCAGCTCCATTCATCAAGCCACCAGGTGCAGTTGTTGAGGATTCTACAGAGGACACTCATCTCCTCTCTCATGACAGTGTCAGCACACCTGTCATACCACTTGCATTGGGGATTCCATTTCAGGATCCTCGTGTCTTCTCTTTTGAGAATCAGCTCAGCCTTCTAGTGACACCTCATCTTTTGAGGTCACCTCTTCAGTGCTCCCTTCCTTTCACTCCTTTGTATTGGAGTCATGATGGTTTGTTCATTGATCCAGGGGTTCTTTCATTCTGGGGGGGCTTTGGAGCCTCGACCCTCTCTCACAGGGGGGTTAGCAACACACATTGTACTTATGGCTTTGAGAGAGTCTCTTGAAGTCATTCTTTTTGTCTTTTCTTGCTTTGACATCTCTTTTTGGAGAGGAGTTTTTCCCATTGGGTTTTCTCCTTTACTCCAGTTTATAGAGATTTCCTTGTACTGGGTACCTGATCAGGCCTTGTTACCAGGACCCATTTTTTTTTCTGCTTTCTTAGCTGTGCTAGGTTAGCTTCCTCCTAAGCTATGCTTAAGGGGGGGTGTTAGAGTAATAGATACATTTGACTTTATAATTAAATCATTTTGGTTTAATTAATTAAGTCCTCTATTATTCTATTTCACTTAAGCTTACTCCTTTTAGGTGAATAATAATTAATATTTATATTAATTATTATTCCTCAACCTAGCTTTGTGTGGCTTTAGGGTTTCCATCCTTATAAGCCACTTTTGTAATTATTTTTTCATACTCTCTTAATAAATTTTTGAGCTCTGACATTTTTGAGCACAAGAGGGTTTTGCTTTCTCCATATTTTTGCTTCACTCTTTGTGACAGGTATTGTGCATGCAGCTGGATCTTGGAGTTGAATCTGATATTTCATCAGTTTCTACAGATACAATCCAACACTATCACTCTCCCAGAAATCAAGGAATTTGAACAAGGTGCAAACAAACCAAGGTGGTATAATGACAATGATTTCTGCAGGTTTCATCAGGTGAAAGGACACAAAACACCTAATTGTTACCGATCGAAACACGCTATCCAAGATTTGATTGACACAGGGGTCATCAATGTAACAAATACCCAAGCCAAAGGAACAACTGATCACACTATATTCAATGATACATTTCATGATCACAACAAAGGGAAAGCCTCCGGGTTTGGTGGATTGTCAAAACATGTCAGCTATACATATGCCAATGGTGATAGCGTTATCAATTGCCTCAATCCTTTAGATATCCATGTGGCTACGATCACTATCAAAGACCAAGCTAACAAATGTGCTGTAACAATGCGTCGTACTAGAGTTGTCTTGCAGGGAGTACCATCCTCATCTACTATATCTTCCAATCCTAATGCAACCTCAGACCCACAACCAGGCCTAGTGGATCAACTAAAACACACACCTGCCCAAAACTCTATGTTTGAACTATTGCACATATCTCTACAGCATAAACTGGCACTTGACCAAGCCCTTCAGAATGCAGCTGTCCCAAGGGACATAACACCCGAGAGCTTCCAAATGATGGTTAACCATATAGTTGCTAATAAACATGCAACATTCATAAACCATGATGTGCCACCGCATAAACCTCTGCATAATGATCCTTTGCACTTGCTTGTCCAGGTCCACAAAAGCACTATCCGTAGAGTCCTTTTTGATGGTGGGGCTGGATTAAACATCTATACTCTAAAGTTAATCAAGCAACTAGGCTATTCAGAATCAAGCATTGATGTCACAAGGAGGATACATATCAAAGCTTACGACGAAGAAGAAAGATCCTCTAAAGGCATTATCATCCTACTTGTCCGTATTGGTCCAGTGGTCAAGAATACCCCCTTCCAGATCCTAGATCTTGAGTTGGGATACAACATGTTACTAGGGAGACCATGGATACATGAAATGCAAGTCGTACCTTCAACATACCATCAATGCACCAAGTTCCCACACCAGGGAGAAGAAATAATCATAGAGGGAGATCCCAATCCTTTCCAATACTATAATGCAATCCAAATCAACACTGACAACCAGGTACCCTCAAACCAAGACGCAAGCATCCCATCCTCTTCAGATTCAAATCCTAAAGATGTCACATGGAAAGCAGGAAAAATATCCATTACTGACAAGGGTTGTGGTGAATACAACTATGAAGAATCTTTCACTATCACGAACATGCCTCAGAGCCCAAGAACATATGGCATGCCGCAACCAATTATCATAATAGAAACTCCAGATCCTATTCTATTCAGATGTCCACCCACAAATTTTGTCAGATGGGGAGACATTACAGAAGAAAATCCATTTAAACAAGATATCAATACATGGTTGTACCAAGATCCACAAGAGAAACTCCGACAACCCCTACCCCTATCAAACTATGGCAAAGGTTATACAATGTTACAAAGATTCAGGTATGATGGTACAACTAGTCTGGGGGTAAGACAACAAGGCTTAATGGAATTGTCTCTCCTGCCAACCCAGAGAAACAAGAGAGGGTTAGGCTATGGGCAACAAAGAACCAGCCCTATAATCCAAGACATCCCAGTTGATCAGGAACAAATAGCAGAGATGCACCAGGGGAAAAACTCAGAACATGTCTTAATAAGAAAAATATTGCAACAATTGTTGCCCGCCGAAGAGGGAACCTCTCAAACCTGAATAAAACTCAACATAGTCAACAACGATAATGAAGGAAGTCAAACATCTGACAAGCGTTCTATCAAAACTGACTCCTACAAGTATGAGTGGAGATCTCTTCACAACTCTGAATCATCAATCCCAGATTATTCCCCTCGGTTAGCCACTACCATAAAACTTGACAACTTATTTGACCAATTATCCATTGATGACCAACCCTGCATAGATAAACATGTCATTCTCCATTCTTCAAGTGATGCATCCACATCATAGTCTAGGTTTTTTGGAACCCTATCCGAAGTCCCTTTCAACCAACTAGAGTCAAACCAACATGAGGGCCTATGTCTTGTACACCATGAACTAATAGAGTGGGATCAACAAGGACTGCCTAATATGGATGTTTTCGAGAATGATGAGGCCATTATAGAATTCATGGGACTTAGAGAGGGAATTTTATTAGGAGACCATAAAGTAGGTTTCTCCATTGACCTCGACAGATCAACATACTTTGGGGAGGAAGCCCCTCTTTCCAGTCATCAAAACAAATAAAAAAAAGAAAAAAGAATCATCAGTAAGTGAAAACTGAAAGGTGCTTACTGACACAAAAAATGATAAAAAGCTAAAACAAGATGTATCTTCTAGTGAAAACCTCACTGAGGTGCTAGAAGATGGAAATAATGAACTCCTCCCCTTAACAAAGGAGAAATCGACATTACTAGCAGAAGAAACAGAAGAAGTCAACTTTGGAGATGACAAGAATCCAAAGAACATCTACTTAGCGAAATCACTCACCCCAGAGGAGAGAGAAAAGTTCATCAGTTTATTCAAGGAAAGAATGATCAGTTTCGCATGGTCCTACTCAGATATGCCAGGATTAGATCTAGAGCTGGTACTACATCATCTCCCGTTGCTACCCAACGCCAAACCTGTCAAGCAAAAGCTAAGAAAGATGCATCCACATGTTGCATTGCTAGTCAAAGAAGAATTGAAAAAGCTCCTGGATGCCAAGTTCATAAGACCAATCCCATACGTAGACTGGATATCTAACCTGGTACCAGTTACAAAGCATAGTGGTCAGATTCAAATTTGCACGGAGTTCAGAGATCTCAACATAGCTTGTCCCAAAGCTGACTTTCCTTTACCTAACATTGATATGATAGTAGATCTAAATGCTTGACATCAAATGCTATCACTCATGGATGGATTTTCAGGCTATAATCAGATAAGGATCACGCCAGAGGACCAACACAAAACAACTTTCACATGTCCTTGGGGCACATATTGTTGGAATGTCATGCCTTTTGGTCTAAAAAATGCTGGAGCAACGTATCAAAGGGCCATGACAACTATCTTTCATGATCTCATCCATAAAACAATGGAAGACTATGTCGACGACATACTAGCCAAGTCAATGCTTTGCAAGGATCATCTACAAGTATTGGGACCAATTTTTGAAAGAATGCAGGAATACAAAGTCCATCTAAACCCAAAGAAATGTGCATTCGGGGTCATAGCAGGAAAGCTACTAGGGTTCATAGTGTTACATAGGGGCATTGAAGTAGACCCAGAAAAAGTTGAAGCAATATTGGACATGCCACCACCGTCAAACCTAAGGAAACTAAGGGGGTTACAAGGAAGGCTCCAATCAATCAGGCGCTTCATAGCTCAGCTAGCAGACAAGTGCCACCCATTCCAACATCTACTGCACAAAGACATGAAATTCATATGGACAAAGCAATGCGAACAAGCATTCCACCAAGGACTACCTCCTCAAGTCTCCTATATTGGTGCCACCAGTCCAAGGTAGACCATTGCTTCTGTATATCTCAGCAACAGAATCACAACATTAGGCATACTCTTGGCACACCATGATGAGACAGGTAAAGAAATAGCCATCTACTATCTAAGAAGAATATTGGTAGGATATGAGCTCAACTATACGCCAATTGAAAAATCATGCCTTGCAGTTGTCTTCGCTTCCCAGAAGTTGAGACATTATATGTTGAGTCACCAAACAAAGTTGATAGCACATATTGATCCTTTAAAGTACCTCCTAAGCAAAGCAGCGCTCATCAGATGACTTGCAAAGTGGGTAATGATCTTAAGTGAGTTTGACATTGAGTACGGAGACAGAAAGGCCATCAAAGGGCAAGTGATTGCGGACCAACTAGTAGAGGCACCTATTCAAGATCATCAGCCTATCATTTTTGACTTTCCCGATGAATCTATTATGACACTACAACCAACGATCGAGGTATGGAAACTATACTTTGATGGTTCGTGCATGAACCATGGTGTAGGGGCAGGAATAGTGCTCATCACTCCAGATAATGATACAATTCCAAAATATTTCAAGCTCAACTTCCCCTGCACAAACAACATAGCAGAATATGAAGCACTGGGCATTGGGTTAAAGATAGCAATTTAATGGAGAATCAAGAACCTTAAGGTCTATGGAGATTGACAGTCGGTCATTAGCCAAGTAAACAATGATTATATGACAAAAGATGAGAAGCTAATACCATACAGAGCACAGATGGAAAGATTGCACACTAAGTTCCAATACATCTTCTTCGAGAAAATACCACGAGCTCAGAACAAAGTTGTAGACTTGATGGCTACCATAGCATCCCTGATCGATATGCTAGGCAAAAAAACACGATTCCAGTTTCTAGTGGAGCAACTCATGGTGCCATCACATCAAGAATCCATCACAGAATCAACATGTGTCCTTGTTGGTCTTGAAATCCCATGGTACAAGGATGTATACAATTACCTCCAAAATAGTGTCTTACCTCCCAACTTGTCTTGAAACTAGAGAAAGTCCCTCATCCACCAAGCCTCTAGGTATACCATCCTCTCAACTACTCTATATAGATGAAGTCTAGATGGAACGCTACTGCGATGTCTCACTTCCACGGAATCCCAAAAAGCTATGTACGAGGTGCATGAAGGAATTTGTGGAACCCACAGAGGTGGCAACAACTTAGCTAAGAAGATCATCCGCATGGGATACTACTGGCCCATAGTAGAGACAAATGCAAACAAATATGTACAAAGGTGTAGGCAATGTCAGATTCATGGAGACCTCATCCATGCACCAGCCCAAGAACTAAATCCTATCACATCACCACTGCCTTTTTCTATGTGGGGATTTGACCTAGTGGGCAAGATTACACCTTCTTCCAAAAATGGACACAAATACATTATAGCAGCAACGAATTACTTCACTAAGTGGGTAGAAGCAATTCCCCTCACTTACATAACTGGAAAGCAAATATCAATGTTCATACTCAACCACATCATCTGTCGATACGGGATCCCTCAAACCATCCTAACATATCATGGTACGCCTTTCAAAAATAAAGATGTTGAAGAGCTATGTGAACAATTCCAAATTAAACAAGGGTTCTCTTCATTTTATTATCCTCAAGGGAATGGCCAATCCGAAGCTACAAACAAAACAATTTTGAAAATCTTGAAGAAAACAATGAACGAATCAGGACGAGACTAGCATTTACAGCTTAGTCCCGCATTATGGGCATACAGAACTAGTGTGAGAACACCTACATGAGAAAATCCTTTCTCCCTAGTATATGGATCAGAGGTGTTCCTACCCCTCGAAGTGGAAATCCCATCCCTGAGGATATCACTAAAGAACCTGATTTCAAATGAAGATTACAGAGTAGCAAGGCTTAGTGAATTGGAGTTACTAGATGAAAGAAGACATCATGCATTCAATCACGTACAAGGCTATCAGAATATCCTTAGAAGGAAGTATCATAAGAAGGTGAGGTCACAAACATTTGAGGTAGAAGACCTTTTCCTCATGGAAAATAAAAAGAACCAAGCAGAACGAGTGAAACCAGGAAAGTTTGAGCCTAACTGGCTAGGACCATATGTCATTATCATCTCTACCTAGAGTGGGGCATACCAATTGGTGACACCAGAAGGAGATCATCTCCCTGGATACATCAATAACATGCACCTCAAGGGGTTCTATGATTGAGGTCTCAAATGGTTAAGGCATCTATCTACATATCCAAAAAATACAAAAAAATCAAAAAACACAAAATGTTACCTTGGTGAAAACTTGGCAATCAAGCACCTTGGTGACAACAAAAAAAATAAATCAAAAAAGAAAAAAAGTAAAGAGAAAAAAAATCGCTCTCTCAGTAAAAACCTGGGAAACAGGCACTATTGAGAAGGTACCTTGGTGAAAACCTGGCAAACAGGCGCCAAGTGTTCAAATCCAGCTCCACCATCAATGAACTCCAAGATCAAAATGCTTGAGCATACTTCAAATGCAAGACTGACTACCCAAGCTGTATCCAAAAGCACAATCCCCTCTGAGCACCAACACTTATCCATGGTTAGTATCGGTCCACCATACTAGGGGTGATTCTAAATGTCCTAAAAAAATCCCTAAAAATTAGAAAGCTCTTCAAAAAATCCTAAAAAGATCAAAATGTCCTGAAAAAATCAATCTTCATAAAAAACAATCAAAAAATTGCAAAATCCCAAGAAATAAAATCAACTCGGTTATCAAGAGAGAAAGAGGGCGATCATGCCCCATCAATCAATGTCACAATCATGAGCTTTGCGAATCAGCATTGGGCCCATATGACACAACTTTATCAATCTATCAAGTCTATCGGCAAGAAAACTGGCGACCAAGCCAATCTATCTATTGTCACAATCATGAGCTTTGTGAATCAGCATTGCCCATCTGACATAGCCTGATTAGCCATCCAAATTGATCAAATCAATCAAATCCTATCAATCGTCTTACACAGTGATGGATACGCTCAAAACCAGACAGGTCAGTCTTATATGAGTCATCTATTACTGAAACCAGACACACTCAAGCAATCAAGCCTATCAAAAGAGTCAAGCCAATCAAGAGAATCCAACTGAATCAAGGAACCATCCAAAAAAGTTGACTAGGTCAGTCAGTCGGTCTGATGTCAGTCTATATTTCATGGTTATGTTCTTATGCTACTCTAGGATCCACCAAGTGAGGAGAGTAGCTATGATGGATCATTACTTATTTTATTTGATTTCTGTCTGTTGAATGTTCACTTTGATTTTAGGGCCATGATGATTTAGGATAAATGCGGTAGGCGCTATCACTTATCTGGCAGCCGCGTAGTTCCACAATATGAGCTTAACCATGGGAAAGAATTGGACATTCCTTCTCTTTTATCTGCTTGTTTAGTTTATAGAATTAAGAGCTCACGGTGCTATTCAGATGGACTATGAGTGCGTTGGAGTTCTATCTTGGTTTCTATGGTCTTTTTTTTTTTTTTAATCAAGAGCTCACGATGCTATCCAGATGGACTCTGGGTGCGTAGAAGTTCTATTTTGTTTTCTTTGGTCTTTTCTTTATAGAATCAAGAGATCACAGTGTTATCCAGATGGACTCTGAGTGCATAGGAGTTCTATCTTGGTTTCCTTTTTTCAGTTTATTCAGAGGGCAAAGCGGTATCTAGATGGTCTATATTTGGGTGCTTTTGGCTCTCTTTGTTTTCAAACAGGGAACATAGCTGAACCTAGATGGTCAATATTTGGGTGCACTAAGTTATCTTTCTATTCAATCTCTCTACTCCTTTCGATTATCAAGAGGTCATGGCGGTATCCAGATGGTATGTGATCTAGATACATTGGACGCTCTTCAGAATTTCAAAAATAAAAAAGATGCAATGATGACAAATATTGGAAATAGGGGCAACGACTTGGGACACTCATCCTTTCTATCAATTCATATCTATCAAAAAATAAAAATTCCTTTCTATCATCCCATATCTATCAAATCTATCCCAGAGAGCATATTTCCAAACTAACTCCCTTCTAACTAACACATGCATTACTCAGATATTTTGCGCATAGTAGATTGCATTCATTTATAACATAAGAAAAATCCAAAACATGTGCATAGTAGATCATATATTCAATGCATCCATCATCAACAACATCATAACTAACATAGGAATGCATTCATCATCATCATATAGTGATTCACATTTTCAACAAACTAATGCTCATCTGACACATTTTCTATGCTTAATTTGTTGAGGGGGCATATAGTCCACCTGTGGTCATTGGGGCAAGCTGGGGCAGGATCAAATCTAAAAATTCTTAGACACAACGTGATGTATCACATTGTATCAAAGAGGGGCAAATGTAGACACCCTAAAATGGATAGACTTGCGACTTGACATTAAAAATACCAATTTTCATCTATTAATTAATGGGTTTTTAATCATTAATTAATCATCTATTTTCCTCCAAATTCATTCCCCAAATCATCTAATCAAATTCCCCAAATTAACTAAATAATTAATTTTATTTAATTAATTAACCTTAATTGATTAATAACCATTAATTAATTAATTAAATTCAATTCCCTATAGTTTAAATTGAAATATTTAAACTTACTAATTAAATTCTTCCAATTAAATTAATTTAATTTCATTCAATAAAGCAATTCTAAATAAAAAAGAATTCAATTATCTCACATGTTGAAAAATTTAATTAAATAAATGAATTAAATATTCATTTATCTTCAAAGAGATAACTCCAATCAGATCACATGGGTTACTCCACCCATCTCTCTAGTTCACATGGGTAACTCCACCCACCTATTCATTTCTAAAAGGTAACTCACAATTAGCTCTTCAGTCAACCAAACTCTATCTCCTCTTTACCAATTGAATAGGTGGAGTTTACTTATGGCTTCTCCAGTTCCCTTTGATCTCAACCGTTCATCTCCCTATCTCTGGGATCGATCTCAACCGTTCATATCATCCCCAATTCCTATATAATAAACCCTTCATAATCATTTGAAGGATCCATGATTTCAAGCTATCGTGCGCTATTAATCCATCAGTTTGGTTCTAGCATTCAAGCCATCTTGCGATCACACACACATTTCAATTAGCAAATTCTCAACACTTCTCAAGTCATAGACGCTGCCCACACCAATACTGAGCATCAAAAATAGCGTTTCAGGAGTAGAGAGAGACAATAGAAGCTTCAAGCACTTTGGGGTTTGCATTCATTTGTTTTCCTTTCTTTGCTTGTACATTTTATTGGTTATGTTTTAAGTTATTCGTTATTGGTAGCTTTGTGTATTGGATTTTTATCATTGTAAACCGTTGCTACTAACCCCCACTTTTGGAAAGTGTGGGAACCATGAATCACAAAAAGAGGCGTACAAGTAGTATTCATAGCTCTTCGCATGTGCTTATTTCTTTACAAATCCTGAACCATTTCTAAAAGGTCCCATTTGATAATTTCCCAAAGCTCTTGGAAAAATCATCTAGAATCCCATCAGGGCATGGGGATTTACCTTTTTTCATATGAATCACAACATCTTTCACTTCTTGTAGTGGAATGGGGAAAACAAGAGCCTCATTCATTTCATTAGAGAATAGAAAGGGAACACACTCTAGTATAGAGGTTTCATATTGATATAGGAGGGGATTCTTCTGTAAATGGGGTAGAGAAATATTAATAAGCTTCCCTAGAGATTTCTCCCATTGAAGAGATTTGATCACCTTTTGAAGAAACAAGAGAAGTAATGAGATTTCTATTTCTTCTTGCCCTAATAGAATTATGGAAAAAGGCAGTATTCCTGTCTTCTTATAGCCAACCAATTCTAGACTTCTACTGCTTGAAAATATCTTCTCAAAGTTTTCATTCCTCCAATTCCTTAACCACCATAGCCTCCTCCTGACTCAAATCCAGTGTAAATCCTTTATTTTGGATCAAGCGAGTGATAAAATCTATTCAATCTTGTACCACCTTTTTATTTAAGTGCAGGGTTCCAAAGCATTTCTTATTCCATCTCTTGAGCTTATATTTCACATATTTAAATATTTTAACAAAATAATACATAGATCTACCATGAGAAGGCTTTTCTTCATACCATCAATTAGTCACTAGATCCTGAAGAGAAAGATCCCACAACCACATGAGTTGAAACATAAAAGAATGGTTCTTTTTGGTTTTGGAAGAAACCATTGAGATTTTGATAAGCCAGTAATTGAAACCCATCCAATAAAAAATTATTTGAGCTATTATTATATCTCTCCCCCATCCAATAACAAGAGACCAGGAATCTATGAAGCCTCTTTCCAATTTCATCCACTCCACTTCTCCTATTATTCCAAGCAAATATGCCATATTTTCTTTCACATCAATAACATTCAAGAAATCAATATTATCATTAAGAAGGGAGGCCGAGTGCTCAAGTCTAACCATACCCCCTCTTTTTCCCTCCAAAATAAAAATACAGTGAAGTCACTAGCTAGAATCCAAGGGAGAAAGGGTTTCAAAGAAAAAACAAATCTAATGTGGTCCCAAAGCAACAATTTGTCCAAGAGATCAGTAGGAGCATAAAAATTGTTATATCCACAAGATATTTTGTTGTCATTAGTTTAGACAAATTCATAGAGTCAAGGAGAATCGATCGGTAATTGGAGAAAGACAAGGATGAGACAAGTCGGTAATGCACACCGAGCCAGTTGGTAAAGCACAGAGTTACAAAGCACCGAACACTTACAATTACCGAGTGACACACTATACCGACCACATGTAGTACACTGAGTGATGGATTAGAACACTTAACCGAGTATTATGGATTTATTTAACCGAGTTAGAAAATTAATAAAAAAATGCGATCAGATCATATTTAATGATTGTTAGAGCATTAATTACGCGTATACAAGTATTTATAACAGTTTGTTACATGATCAACGATTTGAATAAATCAGAGTGAAGATCTAAGGCATAGATCAAACGAAAAATGAAAGTTTGTCATTTCCAAGAAAAAAACAAGTACCGAGGTAAAAGTGATATGGTCACTGAGCTGGAAAGAAGATCTAATGGTCAAGAGAAATTTACAACGTACCTAATGCATAAGATTAAGAGGGAAAACTCATCTATATCTTGGATGAATTTTGTATGTGTAAGAGACACAAGAGGATATACAAAGAAGAAGAACAGAGAGCACTGAGCATAAATTCAGCTACAACATAGCAAAACATAACAAAATAGTGTTACAATTTGGGAATTGAGGTAACACATATTAGAGCACATAGAGTCTGAACAACATTTACATTTGATGCATTTTTACAGACATTGTTAATGTATTAATACTATTGTATTACAAGCTTTAAATCCCAATACTGGATAGATATTAACTGATCATATATTTATAAATCCTTTAACACGGTACATCTCTAAGTGTAGAGTTTGTGAAAATCCTTTAACTAGGTAGACCTAACAAGTCTTATAAACACTCTTAACTAGGTAAGCTATCATAAATAACTAAAATTTGTAGCTCTAACCGAGCATCTTTATACTGTAGTTAGTGAAGGTTGTGGGTGTCATCCCCACCACAGTTTTTATCCTCTAACCAAGGATTTCTGTGTTACCAAAATCATGGTGTTATGAGTTCAATTATTTAATGTTTTTATGTTATGGTTTTATAAGCATTACATTACTTTTATTTCAAAGTTATGAACTCGGTAATCAACAAGCTACACTATATGGTTTAATCAGTAATTGTGGTTAAAATTTTTTAGTGATACTGATTAACCCCTCCCCTATGAGTCCCAAATTTACATTAGTTATTCCAACAATTAATAAAAAGATAGATTTATCTTGAGTTCAAACAAGTGGAAAATATAAAAATAAAAGAGAGACTTGAAATCCAACAATGAGGGACAACCTTCCTAGGACCCCTAAAACAAGCCAAACCACTTGAAATACCATGGGATCCAACTCATTGACAAGCACCACATGACCAAATTCTAATACTTTATTTACCATAAAATCTACTGTTAATTTAGTTTCTTGAATAAAGACAATGTTAGGAAAATGTGTATCATTCAAATAAAGAATATCCTTTTTTCTAGGGATACCATTCAAACCCCTCACATTGCATGATAGAATAATCATTTATGAGATTGGGATAAATGAGAGTCAATGGATTTTACTGTTCTAGATTTTACTAACGTATCCCAATAATATTCACCTTTTATTAGTCTATTTTTCATCCAATCCAAGAAGGTTTCTCCAAAGGTCCTCTTTTCGTGGATTTTTGCTATAGGCCCAAGGTAGAAGAAATTTTATTACTTTTCCCAGATTGTAAAACCTCTTTTACTAGAGGAGAGACTAGAGTTTCCAAAGCTGCACCATCTTTCAAGACTATATTCTCACTTGGTTCAGATACACCTAGCACCCGAGGAGGTAAATCTATATCCATTTGCCCATCCTACCGATCCATCATAGATAATTTATAATTAGAAATGACTTTTTACTCTAACAATACCACTCCCATTGGGTCAGCATAAATGAATAACCCAGTTTGAATTCCCTCCTCCTGAACTAAGTCACCTAAAACCTTAAAACTGTTAAAAATCCCATCATTTTAGCGATCCATCAGAGCTCTCTTTTAATGTATCCCTTTATTGTGAGGTTGAATAGGAATTAATCCCTCTTTATCAACATTTTGTGTGGATAAAGGGGCCTTCCAATTATCCACTTTAGGAGTAGAATTGGAAGGGGCATTGGAAACTATAGGTGTCAACTTAGATCAAGGGCATGATAAAACAATCATTTATGAGATTGGGATAAATGAGAGTCAATGAATTTTAGTAATATAGATTCTACTGATGTATCCTCAATAATATTCACCCTTTCTTGGTCTATCTTTCATCCAATCCAGGAAGTTTTCTCCAAAGGTCCCCTTTTAAGGGATTTTTGCTATAGGCCCAAGGTAGAAGAAATCTTATTACTTTTCCCATATTCTAAAGCTTCTTTTACCAGAGGAGAGACTAGAGTTGCCAAAGCTACACCATCTTTCAAGACTATATTCTCACTTGGTTTAGATACACCTAGAATTTGAGGAGGTAAATCTATATCCATTTTCCCATCCTACTGATTCATTATAGATAATTTCTAATTAGAAATGAATTTTTACTCTAACAATACCACTCCCATTAGCTTAACATCAATGAATAACTCAATTTGAATTCCCTCCTCCTGAACTAAGTCATCCAAAACCTCAAAACTATTAAAAATACCATCATTTTATCGGTCCATCATAACTCTCTTTCAATGTCTCCCTTTATTGTGAGGTTAATAGGAATGAATCCCTCTTCATCAACATTTTGTTTGGATAAAGGGGCCTTCCCATTATCCACTTTTGGAGTAGAATTGGAAGGGGGCATTGGAAACTATAGGTGTCGACTTAGATCAAGGGCACCTCCTTTGCAAATTCCCATACTCAAGAAAAATTATACATATGAATGAAAACATCTAAAAATCAAGCTGTTAAATCTAGGAAGGGGATAAAAGACATATTTCCATAGAATTCAACAATGGGTTATTTAAATAAACTTCAATGTAGATTTGAGCATATTAAATTACCTTTCTATCTTGAGTTTGAGTAGTAGAACAAATTGGCTTGCCATTCAGAGGAGCAATCAAGTGAATAATTTCACTCCTCCATAACTAAAGCATAATCCTTGGAAGACAAAACCTAGACAAGGACACTCGCAGGAAGATCCTCTATAGAATTGAAATCCACATCCCAGGGTTTGATGAAGAGTCCTATCCAAATAAATAAATACAAGCCACCCTCAAAAGACCTGTTCCTATCTGCCATGAAGGAAAAAAAAACTAGAAAGTAGTTGTTAGCAACTAACATTATCTCTTTATCTCCCTCAAGGTTCCAAACCCTTCATGCCTAAGACTCAAGGACTGGTAAGGAAAGACAAAGTCCCAAAAATTTACAAATAAGAGTACTAAAATAGGATGATCTTGGATCCTCTCCAAACATCCATTCACTTTCTTTATTTTTGGAACACCCTTTAGGTTTAGAACCCCTCCGCCATCCAAAGATCTGTTCACATGCTCCATTACATTTACATGCACAAAGGGTGATTAATTAGAGGAATCCGTATCCCCCTAAGATCTGAACACCTAAAGAAGCACCATGATCCCATGTTGAAACAAAATCAGAGAAAAAAGAAAACTACACCCACATACTAGGGTACCAAAACTACCAGTTCTGGATAAAAAATCCACCCTTATATGACATCCACAACCTCCAAAAAATTTCAACTAGAAAACAACTTTCCGAGACTTTAAAAAATGCCCTACCCTAGCTAAAACAACCTGCAAAAAATCTCAAAACCTGCCTGAAGGTCACTGTTGTGAGGTCTTCACAACTCGCCCCAATTTGGGGACCCCCCTCTGAAATTTCGCAGGTGCTTGGAGTCAGGTCCGTAAGTAGTTGAAATCTGAACTTGCAATACATAAAATCTGGACTTGAATTGGTAAAATCTGAATTTGATTTGGTTGAAATTTGAACTTGGAATTTGAACTTGAAGTCTGAGCTTGATTTGCAATGAAACATGGAACTGGAAACATGGAGACTTAGAGCTTTAAACTTGGAATCTGGTTTTACATGGTGGTGAAACTTGAAATCAATGTTTGTAAATCTGCACTTAAAGGCATGAATCTTGAGTCTGAACTTGAAATTTGAAACATTTGCATATTGAACATGGAACATATTTGAGATATGGACCATGGGCATGATGCCCATGATGGTGGCAGATTCCGCCACCACCATGGACACCATGTCCATGGTGGTATGAATCTCCGCCATTGGTTGGCAATGAAAGTATAGACCGAATTTGCAATTGGCAAGTCATTTGAAATTGGAAAGGAAAATAACAAGTT